>JAODAL010011643.1:0-98969 GCA_025379985.1 Phyllomedusa bahiana | reverse complement strand
ATGAACAGTGAAGGAGGGAATGTCACCCAGCTGGGATGGGAAGAAACGCCCCTGCATTTCCAGAGTTGAGAAGCTAAGAGCAGTATGAATCAGCCGAACTAAAGAAGCGATACATCCCCTTTAATACTCCATTTTTTAAGACCAATTCTGTCGAGACATGTTCATAAATGTGTCTAATCTTATGAATGTGGCGTGACTCGCACCCTAAGAATTGGCGCAGACAAAACTGTGGAGGATGTTTGACATGCGGCCATTTTTGGCACAAGGTTTTTTATAAATATGTTGGACATAGCCCACAACAGTTTTTTTGTGCAAATCACGCTCGAGAAAACTGGCACAGCCATTTTGCAGGGCATTCAACAGGGCCTGCGCAGATAAATACTGACAAAAAAGAGTTGTAACAAACAAATGTGTATGCCAGCTCACCTCCTTCATAGGTTTAAAATTGTGCAGATAAACACCTCGTGTGTGCAGAGTCAACAATGCAAAAAACTGTGTTATTCCAGCAAACTTGGCTTACATTACAAATTTGACTTTATTGAAGAAACATTAAAATGATGTAATGTCTCTTCAATAAAGTCAATCTTTTAATAGAAGCAAAGTTTGCTGGTTTACCACAGCTTTTTGTATTGGTGACAGAAGATGTGCAAGTATTTTTTTATCAATTTATGGGCAGCTTAAAGGCCCTACAGTGTATGGGCATGCATGAAATTTCTCAGCGGCAGGCTCCTCTGAATGGCTATCTATGCCAGGTCTTTGAGCCCTTTGCTCACCCTGCTAGAACCTGTGTTTTTCCCACCAGGTAGGTCTAGGGAGCCCTGGAATAAACTGCATTTTGTCTTTCGCTTGGATCAGAGTATGGATAGTCCTTGGTTTCCTTAAGTACATTTGTTGTTCCCTTGCAAAGTTAAGAAGATCCTGGTAGCACCAGGACTAAGAGCTGTCCTATTTATCCCATCCCAACCTCCTCCAGATACACTGGAGAAAGAGGTGTAATATGGATCGGCCTACCGAACCAAGTTTCATAGGTACTGGCCTTACAGTGACATGAGGAGGCCAGGCTTGTGTTGTAGTGAAGCACAAACAGGATATTATTAAGTAGAACAAAAATTTGTAACTGTATGTTTAAATGAGGCACCCCAGACCCATGTTGTAGTCAAGTGATTAAGCTATCTTGCCAAGATTTTAAGTCTGCTCCTTCCTACCCAAACCAGACTCCCAATATTTTTCAGAAGTTTGGTTGAATGGAGAATAGGAACAGGTTGCTGTGAGTTGAGACTTCCCATTGGGCATAGCCTTTGATTTCCAGTGATTGCCCTAGATTCCTAAAGCCTGAACAAACTCCTTGCAGGTCTGGATGAGGGCCATCAACAAACCATGTAAAGTGAGCACTTGGCCACTTATTAGTCTGGTCTTAATGCAGTGTTCCTTCTGACTTCTGAGTTCAGCTCATAGACTCCTTTAAGTGATTTAATTACCAAAACATATTAAAGAGGTGAAAAAGGGAAGCCTCATCTGACACCAAAGAGGACCTCAGAGGGGGCCAGTCTTCCAGCCATTCACCAGCAGTGTGCTAAATATATAAAGGTACATCAATTAGAGCAGAACAATTCCCCCAGTCAGGACGTTCACAGCCCATGACACATGTGAAGCACAATCAAATGCCTTTTCCTGATCAATACTAATAAGGACCATGGTCCCCACCATTTTCATGTGTAGCACAATGTCCCTGATCAGGACAAAGCCATCTGTATTTATATGGCCAAGAATGATGCTGGTGTGATCCAGTTGGATTGGTTGTTGATGACAGCATTCAGTCAATTAGCTTGTACCTTGGCAGAGATTTTGTAGTCCACAAACAAGAAACAGATAGGGCATAAGTTTTTTATGCTCTTTCTCTCCCCCTACCATTCTTACAAGATCATGATAGTTTTGCTCTCTACTTCCCATACAATTCCCACAGGTCTGGGCCCTGGCGGTCCCACAGTGCTACATAGAGCTATGCTGGGAGACAGTCACTGCGTTGGGTCCTGTCAGCCTAAAGGATTTAACAGCAGGGTGAAGCCCTTCGATTGTCAAGAGGGCATCTATGTCCAATGTACTTGCAGAATCAAAGGTGTTAGTTATATCTAACAGGACTACTCAGCAGCATCTGGTTTGGTGGTCTGTGGGATGTATAGGTTGCTGTAGCAGTTTTCAAATATGCTCATCATTCCCCCTTCCCTGTTTTCAGTCTTGTCCTGAAGGTCTGTAAGGGATATGTGGCTAGCGTGGAGCTTCTTGAATAGAGAGTCACATTTCTCACCATTCTCTAGGTGCTTCACTTTGAAACAAAATATGATGTTCCTAGATTTCTCCTTGAAATATCTTTTTAGACCCTTCTTGATCTACTCTAGCTTGCCTCTGATGTCCCTGCTGATCAGATGAAGATCCTCAAGGAAGCAAGTAAAGTCTCTCCTTTACTAAAATGCTTGATGATGGGCTTTTGTTTGAAAGAAATGGAAAAACTTAACTTTAAAGGGAATCTGTCGCCAATTTTTTTTTTTTTTACTTATTAAATCAAGCCCCTGATCCATATTATTTTCCTCTCAGTCGTTTTTTTTTACTGGTTTTTGATTTGTCAAATTGGCCGTGTGTATATGATTGTGGGGAAGACATTCTTGCTTGCACTGCTTTAACAGCAATCAGAGAGATACTTTACAGCAGCTTCATGCACATAGGATTCTTAAGACAGATTCTGTCCCTTAGACTTGTATAGGAGAGTTTTCACTGTGAAGGGAGGGGAGAGCTGTGACATCTCCTCTTGTGACTGATGGATTCTGTGTTACCTGTACACAATGGTGTCTCCTTACAGCTTGATCCTGCTTTTACTGATAATGAGCACACTGCTGAAAACCTCTCTAAACAGAACAGGAAGTGTCAGACGATTATTAGGCTTAGTGGCCAAAGTGAAAACTGCAGGACTTAAGAATTATTAAAAAAATACTGAAAGTGACATGGAAGATTTAAAAAAAACATAACCAAAAATTCCTAAAAAAATGTGTTTGACATAAAAATGTGAGTTAAACAATAAGTCATTTTTTATGACACATTCCTTTAACAAATTCCTACCATTTATCAGTTCCTCCATCACCACCCCCTTTTGTAGCAGGGTACAATTAAGCTTGCAGGAGCCTCGGCTGGGAGAAAAATGGACATCCAAATGTTCCCCAAGCTTAGTGTCATTGTGGTCAAAGAAAAAGCAAAATACCATAGAATATCCTATGTGCTTTAACCACCAAAAAACTCAAAGTCAATATAGGAAACCTGTGAGCCACTGGGGTGACTCTTAGATAAGCCAGCCACCATGAAGTGCACAGAGTCTCACAAAGATGCCAGTGCTACCATCTCAAAAAGCAGTTGCGAAGAAATGCACCCATCTTCTTTGATAAGGCATTTGAAGACTGTTGAAGTCCCCATCCAACCTAGTGGTAATAAGCTGGGTACATGAGAACTGGGTATAGAAATGCTTAAGGAATATAGTGGTACGTTTTCCTGGGATCTGTGGATTTTGCATTAACAGAAGCATTTGTCTCTTTGGACACGGCAGTTGCCCATAAAGCTGTTGAAAGGAAAAATGGGCTGTGCTGTTTTGACCATCTAACAGTATGGCATGCAGATGTCTATAGAAATGAATGCTATGTAGACTATCCCAGTAATGATGGACTAGAGTCTCAGAGTTTTAATTTTTGAGAAGCCCTGGTTCAGAACTATTCTCTTGTCAAACACCTCCAGGATCATGTGCACCCTCCTTCAGTTTCAGGAATGAGGTCTTTTTTATTCAAGACTGCAGAGAAGGATAACCTCTGCTAGGATGCTTCATGGCCTCCTGCTGGGTGGTATGGGTTCTGGCCTGGCTGGAGACCAAAGGGCTGGGTGGTATAGCTTTAACTGGGTATCTCTTATCTTACATAGCTCTGGAACCTGTTTCCTGGGAACTATGCTGATCTTCCAAAGATATCTGAGAACCTCTTGCTGGTGGCAAAGCTATGTTGTTTGCTCCATCTCTCTTTGCTATGATTCAAAATAGAAAGAGAGCTCCAGCTTCCCATAAACCATGAAACTTTATTTCAACAGTCTTCATTTGGATATTCTATCTGCCAAACAGGCCAAATTTATTTTAGTCAAACATCCTTCCTTACCCATTTTCCAATCTCTTCCCAAGGTCCATAAATCTATTGCGTCAGGCTTTGCTTCTTAAAATGAAAACAGTCTTTTACAGCCTTTAATTGGTTTGATACCTGGCCACCTTAAACATGCGAAACATGTACTTACTATTTTAGGAGTAATTCAGAGTATATTTGGATGTCAGCAAATGTAACCTCCCTATATGTGGTGATTCCTCACATATTGGCACTTCTGGCACTTTCATGGGGGTTTTTTTCTCACTTTTTGTAATTATTTTAATGATTTAATAACCTTTTTAATATCAGTGATGTCCTGTCTGCTTACCCACATTTTTTTATGTTTAATTAGCAATTTGAAAAAAAAAAACTGGTGCTTCTACAGAGGCCAACTTCTCTCTGTTCCTAGCCAATATGTATATGGCATGGTGGAAGAGTGAATATATTTTTCATTCAGCCAATCCTTTCTATGGGACCATTGTCTGGTACTGTCATTACACAGATGATCTTTTAATAATCTTCCGGTCAGATGTGGGGACTGTGCCAGACTTTGAATTTTACTTCAATATAATCAATTTGGTCTTACATTTACTTTTTTTTTTATTATCATCCTTGTATTATATCATTTTTGGATTTGACTTTATCAGTATATCGTTTGAATTCTAGAATTAATACAATCACTTACCACAAGGAAACCATTGGTAATACAATACAGCATGCTGGTTTGTGCCATCCTATGCACCCTATCAAAGTGGTGCCTACAGGAGAACTAGTCACAGCAAGGAGAAATTGTTCTTGCACAATAGATTTGCACCAGGAATCTCAGCATATTTGTGATCGACTTAGACAGTGAAAATACTCAGAATGGATGTTAAAGTGTGCCTTAAATAGAGTTTTGTGTATGACATGGAGTAGTTTTTTGAGTAGTGATGCTATAAAAAAATATTCAGATACAAAATAAATGAGATTCTATAGTGCAGAGTTTTGCAATATTGTCCGTACTATTGAAAAATACGCATTTTACACTCTGATCCAGCTTATTCAAAAGTATTAAGTCGAGGTTACAAATGTGTTGAAAAAAGCTCTCACTATAGGTAATATAGTTTCATAGTTTCATAGTTTGTAAGGCTAAAAAGAGACAAGTCGTCCATCTAGTTCAGCCTGTTGTGCTAAGGTGTTGATCCAGAGGAAGGCAAAACCCCCCAATGAGGTAGAAACCAATTGTCCTCATTTTAGGGAAAAATTCCTTCCTGACTCCAATCTGGCAATCGGAAAAATCCCTGGATCAATATGTTGTCACCTAGTATGCTATCAACTGTGGATAATAAAACTATTCCTTGGCTCACACATCCTGGATGTCATAAATGTGGACACACAAGATGTATGTTGCGGCTTCTTTGCAGTTTCAAATTCTTTTAAGAGGATGTTTTTACAATATTCAGCAATATATTAGTTACAACACAACATTTATGGTATACCTTATTACTTACAGATTATTTTTTACTTACAGATGACATAATATCAGTAGTACATCTTGGAATTTGAAGGTACGGATCTGCAGGCACGTGTCTGATGTCATTAGCATATCCTTTACGAACATCTCATCCGCTTCTTTGCATTGCACTGAAACACATAACCAGAGTGTATCCTCTCTTGTGGTGCTTTCACACGGTTCGTTTTTGAGGCGTTTTTTTAATGCTTTTTTTGTACAGAAAGGCACAACAATTTTTGGGCAATATTCACATCTCAGTGGCTGGACTAGACTGAACCCAGTAGCAGGCATCTCTGGCTTATATGCTACCTGGGAAAAATTAACAAGTACAGCTGATTGCTGATCAGCAGCTCACAAACCCCACTGTTAGGGGAACAATTAGAGGATTAAACACTGCACATTAACTTAATACCTGTTCACACCAGCATGCAGAAAAGCTACAGTATAATGTATGGGGAGATAAAACAACCACTCACATACCCTCAATGCATTTTTGTACATTTCTGCACAAAAACACTTCAAAAATTTGTCAAAAACGCACCGTGTGAAAGCACCTTTACAGTGCAAGGTATAGAGAGAGTTCATTTATTGATTTTTCTTAAAGATCATCTACAGAGGCAAGAGTATTGCATGTTCCTTTTAAAAACCTGTACACCAAACACTCTGGACAAATGTTCTGGTCCTATGTTGCATGATTGATTTTGTTAGTTGTATGTATGTTTTTTTTATTTTTAGCACTGTTATACACATTGTTATATGACATTATATTAGGTGTTTGAGCTGATTAATTGTACATGGTCTTAAATAAAGCTTTAGGTGCAGTGCAGCAGGCTATGATTAAGGGTAAACCTATCTGAAACATTTAAGCAATGTCTGCATGGTTTTCTGCTGCGGTTTTTTTACAAGATATAGTTTCATGTTTTATGGGAGGCTGGGGCGCTTTCTATTTTGGATATTGCTGCCAGTGTATTTCCGACAATATCTCTGTGCCTCCCATGCGCTTAACCAGGTAAGCTAGAAAAACTATTCTTTTCTTTGCTACGATTCACATGTTCAGCAGCAGGAAATCCTTAGGTGATTTAGACCAGCACTACATAAATAAATCAAGCAACCGACATTCTGGGGAACAAAGATCAAGACACTCTGGTCTCTAGAGAATGTTTCTGCACCCAAAAGCAGGAATGGACTGAAACTGAATTTAATCAGCGTCCAAAGGCTAAGTAAAGTGGTTAACCAAAGAACCTGTGGTAAGCCAGAGAAAACTAGTGTAGGCAACCAAGCTTTTCATAACAGTTTAGGCTATGAAATGCCAAAGTATGGTAAACCATGTAAACCAGTCATAGGCATTATACGGCTAATTTATTCTGGGAGAATTTCTCAGCATATACACCGAATGTTGTGAGTGTGATGTGAACCTAGCCTCAGCAAAATTATACATGTATGTCTGCAGATACCACTAACCTTTGTAACTACCCATAAAATATTTATATTCTAATTTAAAGGGGGTGGCCAGTTTTTTTTTTAAGTTCACTTTAGGCTACTGCTGTCTTTTTAAAATAAAAAAAAACAAATGCTCACCTCTCCTTTGACCTCAGATTTAGCGCTTCCAATGTTCTCACTCTCCGCAGGTCTCTTATTTACTTCCTATCATCTTCCAAATAGGACATCGCTGCTGCAGTCACTGATTGGCTGAAGCAGTCACATGAAATTGCCTGATGTCATCTTTTAGAAGTAAGCATTACAAACAGTGATGTCAGGCAGAAGCATATGACTACTGCAGCCAATCAGTGGCTGGAGCAGTAACGTCCCATTCCGAAGAAGACAGGAAATAAATAGAAAGCCAGCGAATAGGGAGGATGGCGATAGCTCTAGATACGGGGGGAGAGGAGAGGCGATTATAAGCTTTTAATTTAAAAAGGGCAGCACTAGCCCAAAAACAATTTAAAACATTAACAGAACAACCTCTTTAATATTGAAACACTGCGGAAAAAAATACTAAAACAAACACATTACAGAATAGATACTATTCACTGTAGTAATAAAATACCTTTCTCTGTGGTCAAAGGTTTTTTCATATAATTTATTCAAATTTACCAATTCACACAAAAGAGTTCTGTAGATCCATACCTCAAGCAGGCTATCTAATTCATTATCAACTACTTTTAGCCGTTCATAAAGCAAATAATTCAAATAGCCAAATAAAATTGGGACCCTTAAATATGTCTATATAATGTATTCATGCATATTATATATTTAATTATTTAACTAACTATTGATGCAGTCCTGTAATTACCAGCTACAATTACCAGATTCAATGTCCACAGATATGTATTATTGTTTTTTTTGCCTTCCTCCCGACTGTTTAATTTAGTTATCGGTTAGGTACACATTTGAGTGTGAACCTTGAACTTGTTTTCTCTTTAACTTTTTTTTACAGTGACCCTTTAGCTTTTTTTTATTTTGAAGAGACATTGCGTACACTAAATATGATTAACATTATGTCCCTTTAAAAACAGTTCTTTGGCTTTTCTCTGCTGCACCTTTAGATCCCTCATATACCAGACACAAATGTTCACCTGCATACATACAGTTGCACAAAAAGTAATCGAACCCTTTTGTACTTGCCAGATTTCTGCATTGATTACTAGTAAAGTGCGGTTTTATTGTTATCTAAATCATAATTTAAATGCAAAAGTTTGCTATGGCACCTAGGTTTCTCTATTTCGCCCCTGAATCAAACCCTGGCATTCCCAGAAGAACGTGTAACATAGTTCGTTTTGAGAACTGCGACGCCAACAAAGAGGAGAGACGGAGGTAAAGAACTGTCGTTTTTTAGTTTTGGAGGTATATGGCAAAAGATATACCGCAGAGGATTTGCACGTCACCATGTCAAATACTGATCTGGTGTAAAAAATGTATTGCCACAATGTCAGTTGTGTTTCTTCAACCTTCTTATAAAGCTAAGCATGCATGTTCAATCTATATGGAAAAAGAAGGGTAAGCCACTGCCAGACTTCTCTGAAATCTAACATGTCTGATCCAGAGGTCTGCTGTCAGGAATGGGTCAGGATGCTTCTCTACACATTAGATTGTCTGTGGAACTTGAGAAATTGACAGTATCCGATGACTTTTTTAAGTGTATGCATAGTTTAAAGGCTATATGCATTTTTACAATCAAGGGCCTCATGTATGAAAACCTATGGGCAAAAAAGTGAGTTTTAGACCTAAACAGTTTTCATACATGTGGCCCCAAATGTTTTCATTGTCCAAAAACCTTTAAAATGATGAAAAGGAACAGTTTTGCAAGTATTCTTCATTAAAAACCTATTATAATTTTGATTCTCAGGTATGTAGACCTATTTATCTCCATGGTAACAGACAACAAACACATCCTGTTTAGACTGATGCAGAAATCAAAATCTTTTCCATCTATCCCTTACTATTTCCCAGGCCACCAAATGTACATTAGTAGTAGGAGGAGATAGAAATGTATTTAAAAACATTAAATGGTAATTTTCAGATTAATAGTGGCTATGCAAGTGTTTGATAGTACAGAATAAATATAGTCCTAATTTAAGCAAAAAATATGCAAATATCTATATTAATCCATTCCTCTACTTTTTACTCTAGGAAAGTACAGAAATGAGCCCCTTATGATCTGTAGATGTAATTAATTCAATTTATTTATAACTGTGTTTGAAGAAGGTAGAAGAAAATCAGAGGGTGAAATGTATGAACAGGGCTGCTCCATTTTTTGGTATGCTTTGAGCCAAACAAACTGTTGTAGCCTTCTTCATTATAATGCATGAAACACCGTACGCGAAAACTTGGCACAATCTGTTCCAAACATGACACTTTTATATGTGCCAAAGATGTGGAGTCGTGTCACACCAAAATTGTACAAAGCACCAGAAATGTGGCAAAGTTTGACGCATAACTTTCTTACAAGTCTCTACTAGTTTCAAGGTGGCATGGATGAGACAAATTTTGGTGCATAAATTTCTAGACACTTTCATACACACTGTCGGATCATTCACTATTAAATACAAAGATATAACAGGTTTAATGTGTTCACTACTGCAGATCATAAGGAGCTCATTCCTCTACTTTCCTAGAGTCCTTAATGAAGGTGTAATAATATGAAGTTAATTTCTGTAAATCTACTCTTGCAACAGAAGAACAGAAGTTTATAGGAAGACACTTTGCTCACATACATAACGTGATGTTTCTAGCAATTCCCAACTTGTATTTGTTATAGTCATTAACTGTAGTAAAAAATGCTGACAGATTATCTCCCATTAGTGACGCTATTTGTTTACATGGTATGATATGAATTAAAAGGTCATCTATAACAAAGCTTAACCATTAGATGACTATTAACCTTTAGAATACATGGATCGTGTTTTGTTGTTTTCAAGTATACTTCAAAATATATGTTTTTAATATTGCTAGCATAAAATTCCAAAGATAAAATAATGCTTTGCTTTCTTTTTGGAAACAATGTCACAACAAATATATATCACTTTTTATTATATTTTATAGTACCAGTCAGTTAAGTATGTCAAATCTAAGGCACTGATTTAAGTAATTATGTCTTCACAACAGACATCTGTCTGAGCGACACAAATTAGAAGAATAAATAAAGATGCATGCTGCTTCTTAAATATAAGTCAGTTTATACACAACAGAATTAACTCATTAGCTGAGCAAACTAACAATATTTTAGTAGAATCATTAAATAATAAAACTGTAATGTATTGCCAGCATCTTGGTTACTCATGTGAGAAAAAAAATCTTACATGATATGAGCATTTATTTTGCTATTATTTTGCTTATTTTCCTGTAAAAAAAAATCCCATTAGGTTTTTTACTATTATTTGCTCAGTTTTTCTTCTGCGGTCTAAGGCTATATCCACACAGCACTGGATTCTTTGCGGATTTTCTGCGGATTCAGTATTTCTGCTGTGTAGACCACAGGGAAAAATTTGTGCTGTAGTCTACACAGCATGGATTTTTTCCGGCGGATTTTTAAGCCTGCTGGATCGTCCGCAGGATTGCCGTCGGATTCCCGTACATTCAATGTACGGGGCTGATGGCAAATCCGAAAACTGACCACGGTTTTTAGCGCAAATCTGCGCCAAAAACCATGGACCAGTGATGTTAAAATGCCATTGGATTTTGGACACCAATTTAACATATGCTTTGTAGACATAGCCGAAATGTTTTCACTTACCATTGCTGACTACTCTGAAGCTCAGTGTCCAGTCCCTCTTTTTCCTCTAGTGAATAAACTTTTTAGTTCATTTAACACCAAATCTAAACTCAACTTTGATTTGGTCGTAAACCAGCTAAGAAGATCATTCAGGAGAGAGAGGCTGAAGACCAAACCATCAGACAGCACATCTGATGGATTTCACTCTGAATGAAAAAGTGCAGTTTGCAATGTATGTAAAAAAAAAACCAAGACTGTAGAAGAAAATCAGAACAAAAGTTTAAACAAAAACATTTTTGAAAAATGTATTTTTTAACTGAATGTACAGCAATGTAAAATTGTTTTAAAAGGGTCTAAAAAAATACCCATCCCCTTTAATTGGAAAATCTGAAAGAAAGTGGGCAAAGGGTTTTATGTACTAGAACAACATGGTTGCCAGTGACATATGTACAAGGAGATTATACCTTTTGAACTGGCCAGGAATTTTTATAGCAGGTTTGGGTGTGCTGCACCATGGTTTCCAGATCTTAGGGGTTGTCATTTAAAGGGAAAAAAAAATAGTGACATTAACCCTTTTTCCCCATTCTAAAGTCAACCCAAGTCGGAGTTTTCTTTGTTTTTCTAATACAAGAATGCAGAAAAGATTCTCAAAATTATAAGTGTTTAGATCTTTTTGCCTTCCCCCCTTGTATTCTATAGTTTAGTTCTGTGCTTTTCTTGTTTTATGTCATCTTGTTTTGTCTCTTTTATCTATTTTTTTTGGGGCACTGTTTTTTTTTTAAAATTTTGGGCTTGATCTTAACCTTTCTTAGGTTTTTTTTAAAGGGGATGTCTGGTAAATGTCTTAAATTTTCCCTGGGGCCCCTTGTCTTTTGAAATCTTTGTTTTTACTTTGCTTTTTCCAGTGTAGTACTCCCCTCCCCCTCTCAGCTGAGCACACATTTGTATTTGAAAACTGTTTGTCTTTGCCCCATAAAATTACAAGCCCCAGGATCCTTTGATGTGCTTTGCCTATTTTCCTTTCTCCCAATATCCTTCTCAGTGCATGCCCGCTGATTCCTACCTCAAGTTAAAAGCCTTTGGAGACAGAAACAAAGGGATTTGGCTTAAAAGACTGCCCTGAAAAAGCCTTTTGGTCACCTTATTGGCTTGAACAACTGTTTCATGTGTGTGAAGACACACAAAACTTTGAGCTTCCAATCATTGAATGGCTGATGAAGAACTTCAGTGCGGGGGTTGGGGCCGCCTCGCTTCAGGGGGGAAGAGTCTCAGCAGCTGACACGACCCCACCCTGATAGACAGTCTGTGGGAGCTGTGGAGTGACAGACCCCAGCCACTCCGACCGAGGCGAGTGCCCCAGCCAATGGGAGCCCCGGGGGGCCCGCCCCCAATCAGCTACAGGGGGGGGTTTTGGGGGTTTCACTTTAAAAACCCCCCGCTAGCGAGTGTTGCCCCGCGTATTCTCCTGGCTCCCTTTGCTCCCTTGCATTTCTTTGTTGTTTGCTTACCTGTTCCCTGCCCCGGCTTGTTCTCCTGATCCCCCGGTTTGTCTTCTGATTTTGTACCTCGCCCCTTGTGTTTGCCCTGGGTTTTTTACGTTTACCCCTGGTTCTGTTTGTGGCTTGGCGTTCCTGATTTTGGTTTTGACCCAGACTGCCCTGACTATTCTTCCTTCTGGGGCCCCAGCACTTTAGCACGCGGGGATTGGCCCGTTCCCGTCTGCCGCCTAGGGCAGCACGTAAAGTGGGGGGACAGTGGGGGGGTCCAGTCAGGGTCCCCCTTTTACCCCCCTTGACGTGACATTATCGCAGGCCAAAACCGTTACGCTCTCCCCCACTATAAACCCCCATGAAGCTAGGGTGAGCAAGCGGGCAAACCATAGTCCGGATCTGGGCGAGGGTAGAACACAGGAATCCCCCCAAGGGAGAGGCCCGCATCCCTTTCCCCCCCTGTGGACCCCCCTATCCATTGCTACGGGTTTTCCCAGGAAACGGGAAAAAGGCCCTTTTTTTTTGGCATTTAAAGAGGGAGTCCCCTTTTATTTTGGCTCCGCCCACTACCTGGGGAAATAAGGACCCAAAAGAGTGGGAATGGTTATGTCCTATTTTCAGAGCCCCCCTAAAGTGGGCATTTTTCGTTACCGCCTGAGTCGCCAAAATGTCTTCGTGGACAGCTTTTTTGACTTGGGGGTACTTTTTGATGCCCCGGGTAGGGAAGCGTGGCGAGGCTCAGTGCCCACCTTGAGGCGGTAAAAAGACGGGGGGAGGAATTTTGCCTGAATTTCACGTGGTGCTTCGTCTGGGGGGAAAAGGGCCCCACTCTCAAGCCATTTTTGATTAGGGTTTAAAGCTGACATGTAAAGGATTTTTTGGTGGCTTACCCTCCCCCCTGGTACAAAAAGGGGGCCCAGGGACAAGCCATTCGTCGGACAGACTTTTTTAGGGAGAGAGTGGGGAAAAGGTTTCCTCCCCGGGTGGCCCACACCATGCCCCCCAGGGAGCCCATGAAAGTGGGGGCTTCTTCCGTGATGCTCTAGTAACCGTGGACTACCGTGCCCCCAGGGTGGTGCTTCAAAAGGGGCGAAGATGGACACCCATTGGGGAGTGCTAAAAAAAGGGGAAACCGGGCCAGAAAAACTCCAGCGCTAGGGGGTCAGCAGGAAAAAATCACCAGGCGGCGGTATTTCCTTCATATCCAAAAAAAATTCGCTACCATTAAAGATTTCATACTTGTCGCTGTCGGGTTCTGGAGTGCGTTTGTGATTCGGATCATTTCTAATTTTTTGAGGTCTTTCGTCAAATTTTTGGGCCTACCAAGGAGACCGCTATCTGAGTCTTACGGGTAGTGGCTATTGACTCCACTCCACCTCGGGGCAAAACCAACATTGTCTCCGAGCTGGAGATATGGGGACCATACATCAAAAAAGTATCCTTATTTATCATGGAGGGGGGCTGCCCCTGATGTGGTGGGGGGCCCCCTGGCTCAAAAACATAACCCATTTTTGAGGAATTCAGGTAAATTTAGTCAAGTGGGACAAGGGTTTTGTGTTGACGATGCTCCCACTACTTGGCAATACTGAGGTGAGCAGATTCCTTTTTTTATCCGTGACTTTGCGAAATTTTTTTCCAGAAAAAGTCGGAGATACACCCCCCCCCCATAGTTTACGACTGGCCATTGCCTATTCCCCCGGAGAAAGGTTTTTCCCAAAGGGGGGGAAAATAAATCTTGGGGGTCCAAAACTAGAAATGAAACAATATATTGCAGAAAGCTACAGAAGGGCAAAAAACCCCCCCTTCGGTGTCTCCCAGGGTTTCAGGGTTTTTTTTTGTGGGAAAAAAGGATGGGCCTCCGTCCGCATAGTTACCGTAAACTAAATAAAATAACGTAAAAACCCAAAACCCCTTTTCCCTTGATCCCCACCGTTCAAAAAAATCCAGGGGCAAAGTGGTTTTCCAAATTGGACCTTAGAGGGGGCCCATAACCCATCCCATCCGGAAGGGGATGAGGGAAAAACCCCGTTTAACATCCCGAAGGTCTTTTTGGAGTATCTGGTGAGCCGTTTGGGTTGTGTAATGCTACCCGCGGGGTTCCCAAAACCCGGTTAATGATGTTTTCCGGATCCATTTGGTTGTTGATGGTCATTTTCCTGGGTACATTTTAATTATTCGGAAAATTGGGCGTCTCACGTTAAACACGTACGGCAGGTTTTGCAAACCGAAACAAAAATTTTTTTGTCAAGCTTGAAAAATTTATTTTCGGGGGGCAAGGTATTTCCCTTGGGGAAATCCCATCCTAATCATTTTGATGGACCCCTGGAAAATTCAGCCATTTTTGATTGGGTCCGCCCTTCATCTCTGAAAGGCCCCGCAACGTTCCTAGGGTTTGCGAAAAACCCATCATTTTTCGAATTTTTTGTCCTTTGTTCGGCCCTTTTACTGACATGACAAAAAAGGGGGTGAAGTTTTAGGTTGGCAACCTAGGGATAGATGCTTTGGAAAACTTAAGCTGTTTTGTTCACTCCGTGTTTATTTAGAGATCACAGCAAACCCCTTTTTCATTGGGTTGATCTTCCGAGTATGGCCAGGGGGGGGGTCTTGTCTCAGGGGTCCCCCTAATATGACTAACCTTCGCCCCTTTTTCCCTTTTTTTCACGTAAATTTCCCCACTGAAAAGGAATTTTGATGTTGGGAACCCGGGGGGGTTGTTGGCTAAGTGGGCCCCGAGGAAGGGCCCTTCCTGAGGGGCCCAGCACAGTCACGGTCCCACTGACATAAGAATCTTACCTTTTGAGAGGATAAAAGGTTAAATCCAAACAGGGTCGTTGGGCATTTTTTTTACGCGCTTCAACTTTGTTTTACTTTCAGACCTGGGTTTGAAAAATGTGAAAGGGTGTGCTCATCTAAAGCTTCTGTGCCACCACGACCGGAGGATCCGGGCCCCATATTGCCAAGGAGCGTTGTCCCCACTTTTTCCCCGATTTTAGCCACTGAGGTTAAGTCCCCCCATTAGATGAACCGTTAAATGTCCTTTTCGAAGGTCTTTGTCCCCCCTCTTTTTGGCAAAGAATTTTTAAAAAAAAAAATTTCATGATTTTTGTGTTTTTCGGGCATCCTGGGGGTCTGGCACAAAAAAACTTATTTTTCGAATTATGGGGGCCATCATTGCCTGTGATGTTGAGGCCTTTGTGGGATCTTGTGAAGTCTGCGCTCGGGCAAAAGTTCCCAAACTCGTCCCCTGGGGAACTTTGCCCCCACCTGTACCTGAAAGCCCCTGGAACCCACTCTCCAGGATTTTATGACGGACCTTCCTCCTTGAGGGGAAAATGGTTTTTTGGGTGGGAATGGAAAACCCGGGTTGTAAAATGTGCCTCTTGTTCCGTTAAGGGGGTTGCCTCTCCAAAAAACTGGCTGAACTCTTTTTCAAACACATGTCAAAGCAAGGGTTTTCCAGAAAATATTTTTCACAGAGGGGGTTCAGTTCGTTTCTTTTGTTTTTGGAGAGCCCTTTGCAAGGGTCTGGGTATACCCTGTCTTCCCCCCAGAGACTAATCAAAACTGGAGGGGAAATAAAAGGGAAACAAAAACTCCCCTTTTTTGTATCGATCAGCAGGTTGACTGGGTAAAAATACTTACCCTGGTTAAATTTTGCCCTTAACAATCAGGGTAGTAGTCGTTGGACCTCCCCCCATTTTTCGAAAATTTTGGTTTTCACCCAACAGCGTCTTTTCCAGTGCATCGCTGATTTCACGGGGTGGAGTTATCATTAAAGATCTGTGCACAGTCTGGGCCCAAATTTTTAGAAAAACTTGGGTTTATACCCAGAACTCCCGAAGAAAAATTCTGTTTAAAAGGCTCTTTTTTTAGAGGGTTTGGGTTGGGGGTAAAGTATAGTTTTCCAACCAAAAATTTCGTTGAAAATTCCCCCTTTGGGAAACTCGCGCCAGATTTGTAGGTCCAAAATTTGGTTCAGGAGGTGGTTTAACCCCTGGCATACGGCTGAAAACCCTCGTCTCTCAGAACTAACGTGTTCCACAGGAACTTTTTTAAAGGGGACATTCAGCCTGTTACTCCCCCCCCTAGACCCCCTCCTCCGGTTTGTATAGAGGGGATTAGAATTATGAAAACGCCCCTATTTTGGATTCCCAAAGGTCCAAAAATCACTGCAGTACCCGGTCCATTGGAAGAGGTATGGTCCTGAGGAGAGATATGGGTTCCAGCCTAAAAACCATCCATCTGAAAACCCGGGGAGGGGGTTTTTTGGTTACCCAAAAAAACCCAACCCGGGAAGGGTCCAAAGGCCCCTCCTAAAAGGGGGGTACTGTCAGGGGGGCACGCTCGGCTTGCGGGAGGAAGAGTCTGCAGAGCTGATCAGCGACCCCCCCCTGATAGACGTCTGCTGGGAGCTGTGGAGTGACAACCCCGCCATCCTACACGGGCGAGTGACCAGCCAATGGGAGGGCCGGGGGGCCCCTCCAATCAGCTACAGGGGGGTATCTGGGGATCACATTTAAACCCCTCTATAGTGCTGCGCCGTGATATTCCCTGGGTGCCCTTTCTACCTGCTATTGCTTTGTTGTTTGCTTACCTGTGTACCTGACCTCGGCTTGTTCTCCTGACCCCGGTTTGTCTTCTGATTTTGTACCTCGCTCCCGTTCGTGTTTGACCTCGGCTTGTTTACATTTATCCCTCTGGTTCTGATTTGTGTCTTGGTGTTCCTGATTTGGTTTGACCCGGACTGTCTGACTATTCTTCCTTCTGACGGCCTCAGCACTTTAGCAGCGCAGGGACTGTCACCCAGTTCCTGTCTGCCGCCTAGGGCAGCACGTCAAGTAGACAGGAACAGTGGGCTGGGTTCCAGTCAGGGCTCACTGTACCTCCTTTGACGTGACATTCAGAAATTTAACAGAAAATGTAATAAAAGTACATTCCAAAAGTACTTCATTTTGGGAGAGATATTTAGAAAAAAAAATGTAATACTGGACAGTCCCTTTAACTTCTGAAGAGCAGTGTATGTGTTGGGTGAAAAAAACTGAGTAGGTGGCAGCAGCAAGCTTTATTTATATGGTACCATATATTCTACAGGACTTTGTAGAGATTATTATCATTCGCTGTCCCCTGGTAAACCTATCAGTATAGTGTTGGAGTGTGAGAGGAAGCCCATGCAGACATGAGGAGAACATCCACACTCTATGCAAATGTTGTCCTTGGTCAAATTTGAACCCACAACACCAATGATGTAAGACAACAGTAGGACCACTGAGCCACCATGCTGTATCAGGGGTGTGTGGACTCTGGTGGGCTGTTATTAATGATCAGTTTGAAATCTGAATAAAACATAAGTGCAAAACTGAGTTAAAACAAGTGAGTTAACACTTTGCAGTTGCACCATCATCGTGTGCTGTGAAGTTGTGTGCTTGACAAATTGACGGCATTGGTGGGATATTTTTACTTCTATTATACTTCTATTAGCGCTTAGTTTAAGGCTGCATCCACAGAACAAAGACAAAATACTGGTCAGATTCTAAATCAGAATCTTACACTCGGTTTTTGTGTTTTGGCCTGGTTTTTCACCACGGTTTTTGAATTCTTAACATTGGAATAGTAAATTTTCCACTGTAAATGCAGTGGAAGAATGTACATGTTCCACATTTTTTGCAAAGATTTTAGTTTTGAAATCCGACCTCAGAAAATCCAAAAGGTGTTGACTTCAGCTCAAATTTTTTATTGAGGTCTATGGACATGATTTACAGTCGGATTTTCACCAGTTTTAAAATCTGAAATCCGTGTCAAAATCTGACTGTAAAGCCATGACATGTAGATGGGTCCTAAGTAATCATCCCTTGCACTAAAGGACTAGCAGTATCCTTGCAGAGAGTGCACCAATTCTACAAGGACTAACTCAGTGCTTATACTCGGGAACTTACCTGCAAACAATTTTTCCTTCACTGTTTTTTCTTTTCTATCTTTTAATTTGCAACCACTACATTGGATTTGGCAACGCTGCACAAGAAGCAGAGCAAAAAGACCCTGCTTAGCCTCTGTAAGCAGAGAGGTTTGCTTCAGCAGATAAGAAGAAATCCTGTTGATATATGCTTTCATGGAGCAGGATTTGAAGCAGCATATCACAGTAGCTGAGCAAAGAAGTAGTACAACTCAGTAAAGCCATGCAATGGACATTGTTCCTGAAACAGTTGCACCTGAGAATAAATGTGTAAACAGTTCTCAGGATGGCATGGACTTTTCTCTGCAAAATGGTTTACAACAATTGGGTGCATGTTACCCTAATATGTGCCTACAGCTCATACTGCAGTAACAGGCTGCTGCTGAAAACCAAGAGGCCATGAGATGCTCCAGTACACTAGGTGGACCACTGGATACAGCAAAATACTGAAGGACACAGGCACCGAGAGGTAGAGAGACTGCAGAAGAGAAAGCAAAGTAGAATTCCAGCTGGAACCTTTCCTGTGGAAGAGAAAGATGGGGATTTGGACATTTTTCTGTGGAGGTTTGATAAAAAACCTACAAATATCATCTGCCCTTTAAACAATGGGCACAATATTTTACTCCAGGTTTGAAAGCAAAGCCTAGGAAATTTTTGCTAGTTAAAATTAATGAACTGTTGAGAACAGCATCAATCCAAATACAGTGTTCCACGAAATGCACCAGTCACTGCAAAAGCAAGTCAATCCCAACTTGCAGATTGAAACCATTTACAAAGTTGTTTGAACAACAATGTATCCTAAATTCTTTAATTTATTCAAGTAAATTTAGTACATTATACAGATTATTTTGTATGATGTTCTGAATTTACTTGAAGAAATTAAAGAATCCAGGTTATTTTTCATTCAAACTACTTTGAAAATAAAAAGTTTTTGCTGGCCTTAAACATGATCTTAATGGAGGTTATGATGATATTAACAATAACCATGTAGAGGTTGTGGGCAGCTTGAAGACCATTTTCCAGCAGTGAAACAGAAGTTTGTTACAAGCTTTAAGGACCTGTAGGGTTTCATAGTCGAAAACCAATTCCTCCACATCTGTCTTATGGATATACTGCAAAAGCTGCAGACCAGGTAGCACAAATTATGGTCTCCTATGCTAACAGAATGCCTGAAACAAAAGTGGAGCACCACTGCAAAGATAATAATGCTAGAAGGGAAAATAAGCTAGAAAAATACCACAGCCTGTTTTCAAACTTTAGGGGAAACTTTATGGGCGTAGCTATTGGAGGTTACAGTAGTTGCAGTTGTGACTGTCCATGAGAACTGTGCAGCTGTACTGATGACTTTTCTACTGCCCTCCACCACAGATCCATTAACTCTTTCACTACCCTAGACCAGCAGAGATCCTTGTATTCACCTTTTTACTGCCCTAGACCACCAGGGATCATTGCATTTAATCTTTCCCTTTACTAGACCACCATGTGTGCAGCATTAACTCTTCCAATGCCCTGCACCAAGTAACGATATGTTAATGTCTACACTGCCCTAGATCACCAAGAATTCTGCATTAACTCTCTCACATCCCTGGACCACCAGGAATTTTGGGATTTACCCTTCATTGCACTTGACCACCAAGGATCCTTACATTTACCCTCTCATTATCCTACACCACAAGAGCTGGGATGTAGTTAGTTTCCCCCAAACAGGTTGTTTGAATAACAGCTGATTTAAAGGAACTGGGGAGATGCAGGATCTTAATCTGCTCCTCTGAATTTATTTGTGGCTGCATCCTTAAGATGTGTATGCAACTAAGTAATCAGACACTGGCTGGTGCAAGGGAACCCACAGCTCATCACCTAGTCATTCAGTGCTTCCTCTTTTTACTTCTATTTTCATGGAGTACAGCATGTATTACAGTTGATGTCAGGGGGCATAGAGTGTAATAAATACAGGGGATGCATATTTAACGCATAGTTGGTAATGTAATTAATTTCAGGTGGTAGAGTTTGTCATAATTCTTTTCATGGTGTACAGTGTAATAAATAACTAATATCAGGGGGTACAATAAGTAATATAATTAGTTTGTAATGTACAGCAGGTAGTACAATTAATTTCATTCAGTATAATGTATTATAATTCTGGCGTTCACTGTTTGTAATTATAATACTACACTGTGCTCTAGAAATTAATTAAATGACATTTGCCACAATTATTTGATTACAATTATATAATTGTTTCCTGGGCACAATGTTTAATATAATTAATTTCTGGGGTACAATGTATCTTACAATTAGTTTCAGGGTTACAGCGTGTAGTATAATTCATTTCTGGGAGTACAGTGTATAATATAATTTTGTGAGTAGAGTATAAATTACAATTCATTTTCAAGTCTTATAAAAATACAAAAGGTTACATTTAGGGCCTGTTCAAACGGCTTATTCAAGCCGTAATTGTGGGACGGATTCCGCCCGCAATACGGCTTGAATAAGGGGCGGGGGCGCAGCTCCACAGCCCCATAGACTTTCATTATCCACAGCGCGTATTCCGCCAGGATAATGTGCATGTCACTTTCTCCCCCCGCGGCGGATTCGCCGAGCGGGGAGAGGAGACGTAACCCACAGTTCTCTATGAGAACTAGTGGATTACCGTAATGACAGGGACGGATTGGAGCTGTACTGCAGCGCAAATCCAGCGCGCAGTACGGCTGCAATCCGTCCCAGAATAAGCCGTGTGAACGGCCCTTAATACTTTTAGGCACTTGTTCTTTATATTTAACCGGTGCATACATGAAACATTTCAAATGAACGAACACCTATGGCAACAGTTTAACAGTTGTAAGAACGAGTCAGCACTTATCTTGGTGTAAAAACCACCTTCTCAAAGTCTGGCAGCAGGAAGGTTGCGCTCCTCTTCATTTGGCTTGGTATGGACATTGTTGTGACTTAACCCTTTGTGAAGGTGGTTTTTACACCAAGATAAGTGCTGACTCGTTCTTACAACTGTTAAACATTGCCATAGGTGTTCGTTCATTTGAAATGTTTCATGTATGCACCGGTTAAATATAAAGAACAAGTGCCTAAAAGTATTAATGTAGCCTTTTGTATTTTTATAAGACTGTAGATAAGGGAAGCAAACAAGGAACTCCCCTTAAGGCTACTATATATAAGGGTCAGCACGCTAAATTCTTACTATATGTGAAGTAAAAAATTCATTTTCAAGGACAAAGTACAGAATATTATTCACTGCAGGAGATACAGCTCATAGCATTGTTTAAAATGTATATTCCGATCCTGCACTAACACATTCAGCGCCCTATATCAGATCCCAAACTCCTTTACTCACTAGCTGCCAAGGCTCCAAGGAAATACTTCAAGCAGTGCAACTGAAAGTTACAGTCAGGCTGCGGTTAATGGCCATGAAGAAGAATTGCATGTGGAGGTAGGGATTCCCAGTTTGAAGTACTGCACTAGCCTTTAGCTTTTTCTTTTGATAAAACAACAAATTGATAGCACCACATGCGATATTGTTATTGTGACTGTCAGTAAAGTGACACATGGATTAAAAAACTCAAGGTGACAAAGATGGTTCCTCTAGAGATGGTAAACTCTGAGGACATTACTCCTGGAAAGACATTGCCTGTGAAGGGAGTGCTCACCACAAATGTTTACTTACAATGGGGCACTGGTTAACCTTTCAGAGAAGTGGGAATGTCCAATGAAATACATGTTGGTGTTCTGCCTGGAAAAGATTTGAGAAAAATGTATATATTCCTGATGTACTATCTTCACCTTATTCTGTTGCAGAGCAAAAACAATTAAATAAGGAGGTAGGCATAGACCAAAGGGAACAGCATGACTGGGAGAGAAGAGACAGTGGCCGAACCAGTGGTGGCCCAAAGTGAGAAAGCTAAGGGCAAGGCGGTAGCTACAGGGGGTGCAGAGGTAGCAGTCGCTACCGGGCCCTCCAGCCTCAGGGGCCCCAAAAGCCCTTATGCCAGAGCATTGTAAATGGCATATGGTAGAGGAGGGGTCCCATTTCACTATTTGCACCAGGGCCCAGAAGCTTCAAGTTACGCCTCTGGCTAAGGGAAAGGTCAACAAGCCTCCATAAATCTCCCGGCCATTAACTGTGGACCAGTGCCTCAAAACTCTGTTGTTCTAAATGTGGCTTAAAAAGAAGCCAGTACTGAAGGAGGGAACCAGAGCAGATATGTGGTGCCCAGGAGTCGAGGCTTGGAGCATCAGCCATCAGTGTCGGACTGGGGGGTCTGGGGCCCACAGGGGAGTTGATCTTGGGGGGCCCACCCTACTGTACATGAAAATATTACCGGCCTCTCAGACATAAATGCGCCCATTTTACCACATAATACAGTGTGCAAAACAGAACTGTATTGTGTAGTACAATAGCAAGTGAGTCACACATTTGTCAGTCTAACATATCATAGACACAGGGCTAAGTAGCTCCACTCACATACAATATCCCCCTCCATGTTTCCCTTGGTCAAGCACCTCACCACCTTCTAAAATAAACACCAGCAAGAAAGTAGAAGTGTAACTCCTATCACAGGGTCAGGTGTTCTCTCACTTTTATTATCAGGGACACATGTATTCTGCCACTATACTCACGCCGATATAACCTACAACACCATCAAATAGCGAACACATAGTGATCAGACACCAGCTCAGGTATAACCTACAACACTGCCATATAGAGACCACATAGTGGTCAGACACCAGCTCAGGTATAACCTACAACACTGCCATATAGAGACCACATAGTGGTCAGACACCAGCTCAGGTATAACCTACAACACTGCCATATAGAGACCACATAGAGGTCAGACACCAGCTCAGGTATAACCTACAACACCGCCATATAGAGACCACATAGTGGTCCGACACCAGCTCAGGTCACATCACATTACAGTGAATACAGCACTGATCCAATATAGAAGTAACATAACCCCTGACATCAGGGACTCACCGGAGACGTCCTATCTGATGAGTCGTTCTCTTCTCTCATGAGTCGTTCTTATTCCCTTTTCTTCTGCATCCATTCCACACCGCCATGATGACTTGTCCCAGCCACAACTCATCTCTGCAGAAATTACACACAAATATTTTAGAATCCTCAATTTTCCAGCATCTCTTTACCTATTCCCATCTCTGTACAAACTATCCAGGGGTAGGAGAACGGTTACAAGCCATAGCTTAGAGGCCTAGTGTCCTAAGGGGTTGGAGGGTGGGGAGAGAACTAAGTCCCTGGAGATAATGCTACAACTATGGGCTGCTGTTCTCTCAATTATATTACCAGGTAGACAGGCAGTTAGGAGTCTCCTTTAGGTAGTATACAGGCAGTTAGGAGTCTCATTTAGGTGGTATACAGGCAGTTAGGTGTCTCATTTAGGTGGTATACAGGCAGTTAGGGGTCTCATTTAGGTGGTATACAGGCAGTTAGTATACAGGCAGTTAGGGGTCTCCTTTAGGTGGTATACAGGCAGTTAGGGGTCTCATTTAGGTGGTATACAGGCAGTTAGGGGTCTCATTTAGGTAGTATACAGGCAGTTAGGGGTCTCATTTAGGTGGTATACAGGCAGTTAGGGGCCTCCTTTAGCTCTTCTGCAGGAAGTCAGGGCCCCCTTTAGTTTGTAGGTAGTCAGGGCCCCTTTAGACAGTCAGGGCCCCCTGTAGGTAGTTAGGGCCCCCTGTAGGTAGTTAGGGCCCCCTTAGACAGTCATGGCCCCCTGTAGGTAGTTAGGGCCCTCTGTAGGTAGTCAGGGCCCCTTCCATTAGCCAGGGCCCCCTTTCATTAGCCATGGCCCCCTTTAATTAGCCAGGGCCCCCTTTAATTAGCCAGGGCCCCCTTCCATTAGCCAGGGCCCCCTTTCATTAGCCAGGGCCCCCTTTCATTAGCCAGGGCCCCCCTTTTAGGTAGCCAGGGCCCCCTTCCATTAGCCAGGGCCCCCCGTTAGGTAGCCAGGGCCCCCTTCCATTAGCCAGAGCCCCTCTTTTAGGTAGCCAGGGCCCCCTTCCATTAGCCAGGGCCCCCTTTTAGGTAGCCAGGGCCCACTTCCATTAGTCAGGGCCCCCCTTGTTGGAATAATACTTATTACTGTGTGCAACAACCACTTCTGTATGCATTGCATGTGTGAGCCTTTGTATAGTGATAGTGTCAGTGTGGATAAAGTTAGGCTGTTTAAAAAAAAAAACACTGAGAGGAAGAGACAGCTCAGATCTTGTTTACTGCAGATGGACTGATAGATTCAGACATGTTCTCCTGTGTGCTGAGAAGTTATACTTGTTCTCTTCAAGAATAAAGTTCCTTTTGCTGTTCAACTACTGGATAATGATCTGGATAATCTGCTGCTAACAGATTATGGGCCCAGTATCCAAGTAGTAGCCCAGTATCCAAGTATTCCAGTATCCCAGAAAAACAGTAAAGTGTTAACAGTGAGAAGATAAATAAGAAGATAAGATGGCTGCTAGCACCAATCCTGTGAAATTCTCAGTGCCAAGCCTGACAAACCAGAACTACCAATCCTGGAAATTCAAGGTGAAGATGCTTCTAATAAGAAAAGGTACGTGGAAATATACACAGGAGCCCAAGTCTGATCCTCCATCAGAGGAATGGATAGAGAAGGATCAGAAAGCACAGAGCACTATATCCCTCACTATAGATGATGACCAGATTGTACACATATGCAAATGTAACACTACAAAGGTCATGTGGGAAGAGCTACAGAAAGTGCATGAGAGAACAAATCTCAGCAATAAGCTTTATCTAATGAGGAAATTGTATCAGTCTGAGTTAAGTAAGGGCCAGAATATGCAGGACTACATCAGAGACATCCTAGAAATAGTGGAGCATCTGCGTGGAATAGGCGAAAACATAAAAGACTTCCATGTTGCTGCACTGTTACTCAGCGGTCTCCCAGAAAGCTATGACACACTGGTCACTGCGCTAGATGCAGGGCCTGATGATAAGCTCACATTAGAGTATGTGAAAGGCAAGCTTGTGGATGAATACCAGAGAAAAACAAAGAGTACACGCAGCAGTGATATGTCCACCACAGAATCTGCATTAAAGACTCAGGATCATACAACACATAAGAGTCATATAAAGGAAACACGTGGATGCTTTGTATGCAGGAAAACTGGTCACATAAAGGCAAATTGCAGAATCTGGAAAGCAAAAATTAATCAGCTTAAAGAAAAAGGGAACAATCAGAAAGCCAAAAGTGCTATTAAAGAAGAAAAGGACACTGCGTGTGCTGAATCAGCATTTAATACAAGTACAGGCAGATCAGTAAGACATCTATGGTGCATAGACTCCGGTGCCACAAGCCACATGACAAATAACAGAAGTTTCTTTTCTAACCTGGACCAAAGCAAATCAGAAAAAGTCATCTTAGCCAATGGTCAGTATATAACTTCAGAAGGAATAGGATATGGCTACCTCCACTGCCAAGTCTCTCCAACAGAAACCAGAAAGATCCAAGTAAAGGATGTGCTCTATGTTCCAAGTCTAGAAAGCAACTAGATATCAGTGAAGAAACTCACAAGACAGGGGAATGTAGTTACTTTTATGGATGACAGCTGCATCATCACAAGAGAGGGTCATATCTTGTAAAAGGAAATATCAAAGATGGATTGTACCAGTTACAATATCAGGAGGCTGTTTATACTGTCAAACAAGAACATGAGAATTGCATCCATGTGTGGCATCGACGTCTTGGGCATAGGGACCCAGAAGCAATAAGAAAGCTTGTTCAGGAAGAGCTTGCTAACGGCATTACAAGTGTACTAGCTGCCTTAAAGGTAAAATGACAAGGAAATCATTTCCTAAACACAGTACCACTACATCAGCACAGCCACTGGACTTGATTCATACAGATGTGTGTGGTCCAATGACTACTCAAACACCTGGAAAGAAGAGATTTTTTCTCACATTTATTGATGAATTACACCAGATATACAATTGTGTACTTGCTTCATAGCAAAGATGAAGTTGCAGAGAAACAGAAGAGTACCTAGCTGAAGTATCCAACAATTTGGAAGAATGCCAAAGACATTGTCGTGCTGACAATGGAACTGAATACACAAGTGGAAAGCACAAGCCATATTAAAAAAGAATGGAATCGTGTTCCAGACTACCATACCATACCACCCAGAACAGAATGGTGTTGCAGAGAGGAAAAATCAAACTCTTTCTGAAAGTGGAAGAAGTATGCTTTTTGATGCTGAGCTACCAACGACATATTGGGGAGAAGCAATAATGACTGCTTGCTATCTTCAAAACAGATTACCAGGGAAAGCTACAAAGAAAACTCCATATGAGCAATCGAACAAAAAGAAGCCCTGAATTAAAGCACATAATAATATTTGGAAGTAAAGGCATTTGTGCATGTTCCTAGAGAACAAGCGTACAAAATGGAAGCTCATGCTAAGGAAGGAGTCCTTGTTGGCTACAGTGAAACACAAAAAGGATACAGAATCCTGCACCCAGAGACCAACAAGGTGACAATCAGCAGAGATGTAATAATAGATGAAAACTCTGTATCACTCAAATTTCATGAAGTTACTCCATTAATTCCATTTGAGCCACAGAAGCAACCACAGTCACAAACTCAAGAAAACAAGGAAGAAAACGCTGAAGTGTGAGTCGACTCTCAAGTTACTGAAGAGGAAACTGTAATACCTGCTGAACCATCAGTCAGGAGATCCAACAGGTGCAACAAAGGTATTCCAGCTAAACGCCCTGTTTACATGGTGAAGACACATTGTGAGTCAGAGCCTCAGTCATGGGAAGAAATGCAACTATTACCAGTCCATGAAAAGCAGAAATGGATTAAAGCTGCAGATGAAGAAATGGAATCTTTTCAACAGCTTCAGACATGGAAAATTACCAAGCTTCCACAGGGTAAGAAAGCAATTGGATGTAAGTGGATTTTCAAAACCAAGTAAGACTCTGATGGTAACGTGCATAGATTCAAGGCAAGACTAGTTGCAAAAGGGTACTTACAAAAATATGGAGAAGATTATGATGCTACATTTTCTCCAGACGCTAAACAAACAACATTTAGAGTGTTAATGTCTGTAGCAGCGGTGCAAAGCATGAAAGTAAGACATTATGACATTAAGACAGCTTTTCTAAATGGTGACATTGAAGAAGAGGTGTATATGTATATGACTCAACCAGAAGGTTATATTAAAAAAGGAGAAGAACACCTTGTGTGTAAACTGCAAAAATCTCTTTATGGCCTAAAACAATCAGCAAGAGCGTGGAACACTAAGATGAATGACGTTCTGCTGAAAGAGGGATTTAGAAGAAGTCAAGCTGATCCGTGTTTATACACTAAATGTACAGCAGATAAGTGGATATATGTTCTTATGTATTTTGATATCATCATAGCTCATCAAGAAGAAGCTGAAATTACAAAAGTAGGAACAATTTTGAACCAACATTTTGAAACAAAGGACCTTGGAAATGTGACACATTATCTGGGAATCCAGATCCAGAGAGAAGAAGATGGAAGTTTCCTTCTCAACCAGAAAGCTAAAATTGTCACAGTCCTCAACCAGTTTGGAATGTCAGAAGCCAAAGGCACTTCAACACCAATGGATCCATCTTACCTAAAGTTGGAAGGAGAAGATGATCTACTACCTAACAATGAGAGTTACAGAAAAGCAGTGGGGGCACTTCTGTACATAGCCACAACTACTCGTCCTGATATCACAGCGACAATGGGTATACTGTGCCGACGTGTAAGTAAGCCACGTCAAAGAGACTGGAATGCAGTTAAAAGAGTCCTTCAATATCTGAAGCAAACTCAAGACATGAATCTAAAAATATCTGCAAATGGTGATCTAAAGCTCACAGCTTATGTGGACGCAGACTGGGCCGGAGATTTAAGTGATCGAAAGTCAATAAGCGGTTACTTATTTAAATTAGGAGAAAGTCCAATTTCATGGTCAAGCAGAAAGCAGGTGTCAGTTGCGTTATCATCTACAGAGGCAGAATACATTTCAGCAGCTCATGCAAGTCAAGAAGTAATTTGGTTGAACCAACTGTTAGAGGATCTTGGTAAAACTCCAACTCAACCTGTTACAATTTATGAAGACAACCAAGGATGTATTAAACTCGCCAGCAGTGAAAGGATCAATGCCAGGACCAAACACATTGATGTAAGACATCACCACCTGTGAGATTTAGTGGAACGTGGTATCATTGACTTTGTCTACTGCAAAACTGACAATATGATAGCTGATGCCATGACAAAGCCATTGCCAAGAGCCAAGTTTGAAGATTTCAGGAAGATGATGGGACTAATTGGATAAGTAGTTGTTGAGTGGGGGTGTTGGAATAATACTTATTACTGTGTGCAACAACCACTTCTGTATGTATTGCATGTGTGAGCCTTTGTCTAGAGATATTGTCATTGTTGATAAAGTTAGGCTGTTTAAAAAAAAAAACCACTGAGAGGAAGAGACAGCTCAGATCTTGTTTACTGCAGATGGACTGATAGATTCAGACATGTTCTCATGTGTGCTGAGAAGTTATACTTGTTCTCTTCAAGAATAAAGTTCCTTTTGCTGTTCAACTACTGGATAATGATCTGGATAATCTGCTGCTAACACCCCTTTAGATAGCCAGGGCCCCCCTTTTAGGTAGCCAGAGCCCCCTTCCATTAGTCAGGGCACCTTAGTAGCCAGGCCCCTTATAGGTAGCCAGGGCCCCCTTCCATTAGTCAGGGCACCCCTTTAGGTAGCCAGGGCCCCCCTTTTAGGTAGCCAGTGCCCCCTTCCATTAGTAAGGGCCCTCCTTTAGGTAGCAAGGGCCCCCTTCCATTAGCCAGGGCCCCCCTTTTAGGTAGCCAGGGCCCCCTTCCATTAGTCAGGGCCCAGCTTTAGGTAGCCAGGGCCCCCCTTTTAGTTAGCCAGGGCCCCCTTTTAGGAAGTCAAGCCCCCCTTCCATTAGCCAGGGCCCCCTTGAGGTAGCCAGGGCCCCTTTAGGTAGTAAAAAAAAAAAAACAACCACATACCTCGCTCCGGCTCCTGGAAGCTCCGATCTTCCCGCCGGCCTCTACTGCTGCCCTGCATAGGTGGCACGGTGATGTGACGTTCCCGCGCCGCCTACGTCAGCAGTAGGGGCCGGCGCCCGGCAGGCTTAAGGCTAGTGGTGCTCGGCTCCGCTGACACCGCACAGCCCTGGGAGTCGGGGACATTAGTCCCCAACTCCAGGGCCGGTCTCTGAGCGCTCGGGACGCAGGTTCTGGGCGTTCAGTGACCAGATGCGCAGCCGGGCCCCGGGGTGCGGCGGCACTGCCTTCGGGGCCACAGCAGCTTGGGGGGGCCCACCGGGGGATTCACCGATTCCCCGGCAGACCAGTCCGAGCCTGCCAGCCATTTTAATGTGTCCTCTCAGAGTGAGGAAAGAGAAGGTATCTGTAAGCCAGAAGTCTAGATGGGTTAGGAGTAACGCAATAAGGTCCTGGTAGGTTGTCACAAATATCGAGAACCATGCTGACTGCAGCTGCTAGTGAGGGGAGGATCCATAGAGCCAACACAACAATCAAGGTGGTTGCACAGATGTTCAAGTGGGTCTAAGTCTGGAGAATTAGGTTAGGCTGGTACTTGAAAGTCTTTTCATGCTCTTCTAACCATTGTCAGACTTTTCTAGCCATGTGATTGGTCGCATTGCCTTGCTGGAATATCCCATCTGCCCCAGGGAAGACATTCAGATTGTATGGGTGTATATGACCTGCAAGGATGGATTCATATCATCACAGGTGCTGGAGGCATTGTATTTAGAAATAGTTTTCGATATCATTTGCATTATGTGTAGCATTATCTGTAGATCTTCATTCATTTGTCATTCATAGTTGTATTTTTTCCCTAGAGATCCTAAGTCCTTTATGTTTGTGCACAAGTACTTTTAAAGTCTCCCATTTCCTTGGGATTGACTGAATCACAAGCTGCAAATTTTCATCTAAGTCTATACCCTCCTGCTTCTACTCCCACTTCTGTTTTCTAGAGTGAAGTTAGTACCTTCCACATGGATTCCCCAGAGCAGAACACTGCCCCAACTATGTTGTGTTCTTCCAGCAATGGTTGCAGGGTGTTTGTTTCTTGCCTTCCATTGTTTTGTCCATTCATTTAAAAAAGCAGAAAACATGACAAGCAGACCATTGCCAATTAGCAGAGGTTCATTTCTGATACTGCCATGAAAATTGAAGCCTTTTCTGTGGATACAATTATGTTAGCAGAGGTGCAGTGAATAACTGTTGGTTTTGGAGCCTCATATGCAGTAGGGTTTACTGAATTTATGTTTTAGACACATCCAGTAGCTCCCTGGTTCATTTTGGTAGTGATCTGTTCTATTATATTGTGTTGGTCTGCCTTTGTGAATTTTGTAGCTAACATTCGTCTCATAAACCAATGGCATTTGGTGCTCTGCGGTTTTCACATTGCTTATTCGCAATGATGCCATTTCTTCAATCATGAAACACTTTCACCAGAGCAACACGCGAACAGTTCACAACAACCAGGGATAAATGTGCAGACAGCCTATCACGCACCTAATATATCCACCAAGCCAGCTCATGCAATATGTCTTCCTTCTTGAGCTAAGTGCTGCCAATTTTTAAGCTAGGAAATGGTCATAATAATGTGACTCAATTGTATAGAACCAACCTTGGTAAAGCAGGGTTCACAGAGGTGTAGCTTTAGGAGAGATCAAGATTTCCCTCCTAGGAGAGTAGTTGGATAGAAGTGCTGCAGGTTTCTCTTTAATCTGACTCTGGACAACAGTAGTGGGCGTATAAACTGGATTATGTAGGTTTTATATTAGAATTTGCAGTTTGTGATTCAGTCTTACTAGAGATATTAAAAGTACAAGCTTTTCAAGGAAAGGAGGTGACTAAGAACGACAAATGAAATAGGATCTACAATGGTGTGGTGTCACACATAAAGTAAATGAAATTGAAAACCTGAATACAATGCCTCCCACCTGTAATGGTCATGAACTGTCAGATTCTAGATACTGTAGTCCAATGCTGACGCATAGTGCAATATCAGATCTAACTAGTCACTGAAGCCGTTACAATACATGTGAAGTTTTACATAGTAATGTAATGGTTAAAAATTACATCTTGTCTTGGTGAGTGGAGCTGATTGTTAGCTTTCTGAAGCTCAAAGCCATAAATTCACCAGAATGCCCCAGAACAGATATGACACCACTCTGGTTGACATACCATTCTCTTGTAATGTGCTAATGGACCACGAATCAGAGGGTTGATTTGTAAAAGTCATTATGTTAAATTTAAATGGATTTTATGGTACTGACTTTTAGCTCTGTCATTGTGCAGCGGTTATTGGTTGGTGAACATTTAAAGGCCTCGTTCACACGGCTTATTCTGGGACGGATTGGAGCCGTACTGCGCGCCATATTTGCGCTTCAGAACGGCTCCAATCCGTCCCAGTAACTACGGTAATCCACAGTTCTCATAGAGAACTATGGATTCCGTCGCTCCTCCCCGCTCGGCGAATCTGCCGCGGGGGGAGGTGACATGCACATTATTTACGGCGCGTACGCGCCGTAAATAATGCGTTGTCTATGGGGCCGGCGGGTCGCTCCCCCGCCGCGCCCCCGCCCCGCCCCTTATTCAAGCCGTAACTGCGGGTGAAATCCGTCCCACAATTACGGCTTGAATAAGCCGTGTGAACATTGCCAAAGAGTACCTGGACTCAAGTAACTAAGCTGTTGTGTGTAAACATAAGTGATAGACGTATTCCTGGTTATTGTTTGACGTGTATGTAGCAGTTATCACCAGTCTTTCCTTCTGCAGGTTGCATCTCTAGAAGATGAGATCCTGCTCCCTTACCTATGTAGCATACCCTCAGAAGCAATAGAAGTAAGGAGGACATTTTAGAGATTAATGAGCACTGCTGCTGTAAATCCACTATTGGGTTGAGATTGAACACTTACTATATCTCTGAGCAGGATCTCTGTATGGCTTTCTGCATCAACCTCAGACACCGACCCTTCATCACTCCTCCCCTCCCCATAGATGCTGTGGGCAACATGTAACTTAATCAATGTCAGTCTGTCTAGTAAGACCAGAATTTTTAGAAGTTTTTCAAAGTGAATGATGAGTTTAGGAAGGGGGGTGGACTGAAAAGAAAAAAGGGGTATTTCTATCTCTGATTAGTTTTCAACATGTAGGCTAAGATAAGAAATATTACCAAATTCATTGTTGCTCCAGTTTTGCTTCATTTCAGAGTTAGCGCAGTTTTTTTCTTCCGCTTGTTTAGATAAGCTTCTCTAGTTATTGACCACCTCTCTCTGCTCTAGAAGTGGCTGGGTTGGTGATGTCACTCCTTGCTGTGTCTTATCAACAGGACAGAGCTTGGTTCTCACTCTCTGATCTTATCTTTCTACTGAGAAAAACTCTAAAACCTTGAGTTACTGATTTAGGAGGAGTCTTGTGCTATCCTGTCAGGTCTGCAAAGCACATTCGTGTGTAATCATATAAAAAATAACAGCCACTCATCAGTAAACATATAAGCGTTGCCTATTGTATGCACCATGCATGCACAGTAAACAGTGTGTTGTGACAGAATGTAAGTTTTTTCTCTCTCACTAGAAGCTTTCTCTCATAACAAACACAGATCTGATAGCTCACATGTATAGCCAGACATCTTTCTTAGATAGTGTTACTGTTTTTCACAACCCCTTCATCAGTAATGACTCAGTAAAGGCTCAGCTAGGAATAGAAGCTAGCAAAACTGATTTTTTTTTTTAAGCCCTAAGAACGTGCAACTAAAACCAAAATGCACAAAAAAAAGTGCAACACAAGTGCTACACAAAAACAGTGCATAAGGATACGGTCTATTGCAGACACATACTTAAAAGTAATGGGCCCCCCATATACCTCGAACGGTAAGAGTATCCCTGCCGGGCCAGAAGGCACCTGCACAGGAATACACGATACGTATTCTCCCCTGCCGAAGCAGGAAGAGAACAAAATGCTCCCTCACCGAGCCAGAAGGCATCCGCATGAGGTCGCACAAATGGTCCTACTGCCGAGGCAGATCGAACCTACAAGTTTTCACTTGGCGTCAAAATGGCCTGCCACACCAAACTTCGACCAAGTGCTCACCTGGTGGCCAACTCCGAAGAGTGCCGGGGTTTACAGGGGAGAAAGGAAACAGATAGCCACACATTCTCCCCCTAGACCTTTAGGAGAGTTCCAAAAGGGTACCGCATCCCAAAATCCAACACAAAAAGTGACACACAAAACACACGTGACATGAAAAATAAATAAAGTGAATGTGTGCAGTGAGATACTGCCCGGACATCCGGCCGGAAATTATAAAAATTTCCCTATTTCCTAGCCAGAAGGCCGGGGAATAAGGACGTGTGCTTTCAGGGACAGTGAAAGTTAAAGTGCCGTGCAAATGTGCCTTAACTCATGTGGGCTCCCTACACCCAGTGAGCTAGGGCACCCCAGGTTCGTCATTCCTGGGGCACATCACACTTAGGGCTTCATAGTCCCCTCAAGCCATCCTGGCTTCGATCCTGGGGGGGAGTCACCTACGGCTGCTGTTTCTCAAGCAAAACCGCGTACACCCCCTCCCTGCCCCCAGTGTGGTTCTCCGTTCAAACACAGACCCCCATAGCAGCTCTGCCACAGCCGCCAGGGGGCCTAATAAGAACAGATACTACACTTAATCTTAGCCAAGAGGCCGAGAAGCTAGCAAAACTGATATATCAGTCATTTCTGTAGACATGCCCACAGCATTGCATGTCCTATAAGTCATCATACACCTATATGGTGCTCTCCCCAAAGAGAAACTTTACCTCCCTAAAGCTACATCTCACCCAGCCAGCGAGCACCCTACACTGCACTGAGGAAGGGCAAATACCATAAAGCATCTGTATTCAGATGGGAGGCCTTTTCATCAATGGAGATGCAACTGGCTTCTCTTAAAAGCCACAGTAATGTTTCAAGGCTTTTTAATGAGTGTGATTGTAAGTGATGTCACTTCCAACAGGTGGCGCTAGGGATCCTAGCTACTTTTCACTAGAGCATATTTGAATACTATATATTTATGCAAAGTTTTTTCAAACGTTAGTGACCATGTTAAATGGCAAATGCCAATTTCTAGTTCATAAAAGGATGATGAGCAATAAAACTGGAATATGGATATTTGACACTGGCTACAACAATAAAGTCTTTGAAACTGACTAGGAATTTTTATTGCAGGTTTGGATGTACTGGACTGGGATGACCAGAGCTTAGCAGTTGTCGCTTGGAGAAGACCGAGACAACAAGGCGTGGTTCCTTATTTCAAAAGAGAGGCACATTGACATCCCTATCCAAGGATGTTTGAGGATTTCTAAAGCTTGAGACAAAAGATCTAATGGTGTCCTTATCCAATGATGTGGATTGTCCATGAGGAAAAGTTCCATGTCAAAAACTGATTACAGAGAATTCTTATGAATCATATTCTCATGTTCTTTAACAAAATTCCCTGTACGTCACAGATTGTTTTCTGTAGAATTATTATAGAGCCCAGAATAACCACAGACCCCAAAGTAATTCCAAACTTTTAGCAATCTGAAAAAATACCCCAAACCAGCCACAGAAATGGATAAAGACCCCAAACCAGACTTTATAATAAAAACAAGACTAGATACGGGTCAAAATAATTAAGTTCATGTATTTCATCCCTTTTCAGAGACCATAACCCCATATCACGCTCACAATATAATGTCCTTTAGTTACAAAGGCTGTTGTTCAGTAGGGGAAAAAATCTGACAACAGCATGTGAAAAAATTCCCAACCACATACTTTCAACTACTCCCTCCTGTTACAAACTCTTTTATCCCTTGGCATTACATACTTAGCCCTTTACTAGATCTCATCATTTTCACCATTCCCTCTCTTTGTTGGTATCATTTAATGCTCTTTCTTGGGACCTCTACTGTTTGGTATCTATACTTTTAGCTTGGGGCATCTCATAGAATCCCTTGGCTTTCAGTACAACTTCAAAACCAATGAATTTACCACTCCAGCCCAGATGATAATACTCTGTTGGCCATATTTTTTTTTCTTGTACTATCACTCTCTAGAACTCATCATGGTAAAAATGTAGATCATAATCCTTCCCTTATCCCACCACCCTCTTTACCAGATCTATCATGGTCAATAACCCCACTCTTTCGACAAAATCCGCTGCCTTTGGCTATACTGCCTGCACCTAAGCAAATATTTCTCAGATTCAATCTTTTCTCATCTTTGATTCAACAAAAACGCTGGTTCATGCCTTCATTATCTCCCACCTGCACTACTGCAACATCCTTCTCTGTGGACTCCCATCTTACACTCTTGCTCCACTACAATTTATCTTCAGATCGGCTGCCTAGTTAACCTACTTCCCCTTTTGTTACTCCTCTACCCCTTCTTTCTGTAAGTCCTGTTACTGGCTAACCATTACTGGTAAAAACATTAACTTTTACTTCGTTTATATTAAAAGATAATTTATCCAAAAGACAGCAAAACAACTATAAGTACCCCACAAGGCATATCTATCCATAGGTAACTTGTATAATATACAATCAAGTTACGCATAAAGGGGTCAATAAAGTCTAGATATACTCTCCCCTAAGCTCATCACTGTTCACCCCTAGCAATAGGTAGGAATATTGCCCCAAAAAGGGCGGCCCCGCCTCTCGGTGGCTCACCCTAAACAGACCCTATACTACACAATAGATGTTAAGCACAAGATAACTTTAATGCCTTATAGGGATACAACTAGATTAGAAATTATACATTAAAACAAATTTTTTACTGTGTCTTGCATCATGCTTTCCTTAAATCAAGTCTCCCTTTTTTTATGGAGACCTGAGATATATTAACCCTGTGGTATCTGAATTTTTTCTGTGACTATACCCATTACCATACAATGCTGTCTATAACCTGTTTCCACTATACATCTATACCTTAATTTCCTGATATCTCCTTTCATGTAACCTCCAATCCTAATAAGAACTCTTTTGCTCTTGTGTCTGCTTCTCATGTGACCACCTCTCCTTTGCATCTCCCATACTTTGGAACTTATTATCCTAACACATAAGAATCTCTTTTAACTTTAAAACCTTTAAAATAACCTAAAAACTCATTTCTGCAGGAAAGCCTACATCCTCTAATAACCTTGCTGCCACTACCCAGTCATGCAAACATCTACATCCCTCACCTTCTGTCTTCTTCCCCCTATCTTTGTAGGTTGTCAGCTCTTGTGGGCATGACCCTCTCTACCTCTGTATCAGTTTATTGCTCATTTAGTAGATGAATATTGAACTTGTTTTTGAATTATGTTTTGTATTAAAAGCCTTTACTGAGGCAGCATGAGATATGTACACACCTGAAGCTTACAGCAGTGTGTCACTTATACCATAATGTAAAGTCATTTCAGAGACCTAAAGTTCCCATCTCTGCAGTGCATAGTTGGTTCTAACAGAGATGAGTCCATTGTATTTATTAGACACTGCCCACCCACCTCTTATTGACAGTTTTCTACCTATTCCCAGTAAAAGTTAGAAAAAAATAAGGCAATTAGGGTAGAAGTATAACACCTAGCATAAGGGACCAGGGAAGTGGTACTGTGCAGTAGCCATATAAATATAGAGTAATAATAATCTTTATTTATATAGCGCCAACATATTCCGCAGTACTTTACAACGTAGAGGGTATAAGTACAGACAAAAAGTCAGACATTACACAATAAAAAGCTCCTAACAGATGAGACACAAGGCCCTGCTCGCAAGAGCTTACAATCTATTAGGGTGTATGGGTGAGACGAAAAGTGAGAAATACTAGGTTTACAATGGTCCAGCATGTTACATAAATATGGGGTGGTTTACATAAAAATTGGATGAACCTGCCACCCTGACAATACATCTATATACAGATATGTACCGTAGTGTAGGGAGTGACAGAAATGTGTGTGCTAGAGAGTAGGGGTTAGCAATTAGGGAATGTGGTAGGCCAGACTGAGAAGATGTATTCTCAGGGCCCTCTTTAAACTGTGAGGGTTACGCGTATGCCTGATTGCCCGCGGTAGCATGTTCCAGAGAACTGGTGCAGCATGTGTGAAACAGGAGCAGATACTGAGAATTACACCTGCATACACACCTGGATACATTTATTTGTGAACCATTCCATTGTAGATTTTGCTTTGTTTGGGATCATTGTCTTGTTGGAAGATAAATCTCCGTCCCAGTCTCATGTCTTTTGCAGACTCCAACAGGTTTTCTTCCAGTCATGTATTTGGCTCCATCCATCTTCCCATCAATTTTAACCATCTTCCCTGTCCCTGCTGAAGAAAAGCAGGCCCAAACCATGATGCTGCCACCACCATGTGTGACAGTAGGGATGGTGTGTTCAGGGTGATGAGCTCTGTTGCTTTTACGCCAAACATATCGCTTTGCATTGTGGCCAAAAAGTTGGATTTTGGTTTCATCAGAGCAGAGCACCTTCTTCCACATGTTGGGTGTCTCCCAGGTGGCTTGTGGCAAACTTTAAGCGAGACTTTTTATGGATATCTTTGAGAAATGGCTTTATTCGGGCCACTCTTCCATAAAGGCCAGATTTGTGCAGTGTATGACTGATTGTTGTCCTATGGACAGACTCTCCCACCTCAGCTGTAGATCTCTGCAGTTCATCCAGAGTGATCAGGGGCCTCTTGGCTGCATCTCTGATCACTCTTCTCCTTGTTTGAGATGAAAGTTTAGAGGGATGGCCGGGTCTTGGTAGATTTGCAGTGGTCTGATACTCCTTCCATTTCAATATGATCGCTTGCACAGTGCTCCTTGGGATGTTTAAAGCTTGGGAAATCTTTTTGTATCCAAATCCGGCTTTAAACTTCTCCACAACAGTATCACGGACCTGCCTGGTGTGTTCCTTGGTCTTCATGATGCTCTCTGTGCTTTAAACAGAACCCTGAGGCTATCACAGAGCAGGTGTATTTATATGGAGACTTGATTACACACATGTGGATTATATTTATCATCACCAGTCGTTTAGGACAACATTGGATCATTCAGAGATCCTCACTGAACTTCTGAAGTGAGTTTGCTGCACTGAAAGTAAAAGAGCCGAATAATATTGCACGCCCCACTTTCAGTTTTTTATTTTTTTTCAAATGTTTAAAATATCCAATAAATTTCGTTCCACTTTACAATTATGTCCCACTTCTTGATTCTTCACAGAAAATTTTTTTTTTATATCTTTATATTTGAAGCCAGAAATGTGGCAAAAGGTTGAAAAGTTCACGGGGCCTAATACTTTCGCAAGGCACTGTAAAAGTTAGGTTCGGAGAACAAAAAATGTTTACAATCTGGGGGTCAAATCCAAGCCAGATATATGTACCCACTGTTTTTTCTGTCCTCTGGGAAACAGAAGAGGCCCTAAAGGTTCTAGATGTTTAGGTCTTTAGTTATTTATTCCTTCATTTTTTAAATATTTTGCATGTTTTATGTAATCCTATTTTGTCCCTTTTAGATTTTTGCAAACAATGTAGTTTTTGTATTTTGGCTTAAAACTTTAATATTTTTGCTCTTTGTATGCTCGAAAACAGAGGATCCCAAACCTATTTGGCATACCATGTCCTTTTCAGGAAAAAAAATTACCAAGTGCCCCCCTGAGAATCTAACTTATAGAAGCCACACATTGACCTCCCTGAAAGAAACTTCGCATTTCAGGAGGAAGGTGCATCCAGTACTATAGAAGTTCCCCCACCCACCTCCATTAACAGACCAGGAGCTGCCCACCTGCCTCACTTAGCAGAGCAGGAGTCACCTACCCACCTTCCGAACAGAGCAGGAGCTAATAACATCATCTTCCTCTGATACATGCACAGAGGTGCCCACCACAAGTAGCTATGCTATTCTACCAAGTTAAAGTATACAAATTTCTCCAGAAAGAAGAAAACCATGACATGCTAGCAAACGGCAAGCGCTTTTAAAGGGAAAAGTCACCTATCTGGCTAGAGATATGCATTTACTCATTCAGGGGGGGCTCTTAAATAAGAATTAGTAGCTATATGAGCAACCTGGTGGTCAAAGAACAACAAAGAGAAACTTGATGAAACCTAATAGATCAATGTAATGTATTAAAAGGGTTTTCTCGTTTCACCATTTGGCAGCAGTTTATGCTTGCTAAGCAGAGCTTGTGAAATGGAGGGGCGTGTTTCTCCTTCAAGCAGGGCTTATCTTCTCTCTTTGCAGACACACCCTACACTGTGTGCACATGAGGATTCATTCTGTGTAAGCTAGGGGAAGGGAGGGGTTCTCAGCTGTCTTTGGAAGTGAAAAGCTAAGTGTAACTTGATAGTGTATATATACATTTCTCGCTCTCTCTATGTACTTTGTTACTAGAATGGGCATTTGACATTCAGGACTCTTGCAAAGATGGGTGATTTTTTTTTTCTGTTTCTCACATTCAGTGATATCTCACCCTCCCCCCACACACTACCTCACACCTACCACTGATTGCAGTCAGTCAATCTCACCCTCCCCCACACACGGTCGCACCTACCACTGATTGCAGTCAGTGAATCTCACCCTCCCCCCACACACTATCTCGCACCCATCACTGATTTCTGTCAGTGAATCTCTCTCTATCTCTGTCTCTCGTCCATGCACATGTCCCCCTGCACCTTCCCGATAATGACCTATTCCCTGCATCTCCGTCAGACACGCGTTCCCGATCACGACCGGGGCGGGAGCTGGGCGTAACCGAACCTGGGCTCAAACTTCGTTACTAAGCACTAATGAACTTAGCCCGTTCTCTTAAACCATAGCATTGTGCTTATGGTAACCAAGGACGTACATGCTTACATTTTTGGTCCCCTCATTTTAAACTATGATCTTCGTAGCGAGAAAACCCCTTTAAGCTTCTATTTTGATCTGTTAAAAATGGATATGCCACTAATACTTTGGTAAATTAAATCTATAGCACTAAAGTGAACAGAACTTTTAGATGCATAAAAAGTTGCAGTATGTCTTTAGATAAGGACTTTTATCAGTTTTGTGTAAGGGTATGTATATATGGCGCCTTTGCAGTCCGTATTTCGGGGCACCATTGAGAGCTATGATTACCTGCCGCTTTCCCTGGTGCGTAATAAGTAAGTGAAAGTCTAAGAGAGCTGGCACAGAGCATTTTAGAATTATGTGCCACAATACGCCGTGTAAACATACTCTAACTCAAGTATATAAATATATTTCAAAAAGTTCTGCAACATTGTAATATATTTTGTTTCAGACCCTTACCAATTTATCTCTGTTTGCTGTCCATGAACAAGAAACTCTTTTGTTCAAGATACTAAAAATCTATGCAAACAGAATATGTATCATACTTGTGAGTACAACTACAGTTGTGGTCAAAAGTTTACATACCCCTGCAGAATTTTTGCTTTCTTGGCCTTTTTTCAGAGAATATGAATGATAACACAAAAACTTTTTTCCCACTCATGGTTAGTGGTTGGGTGAAGCCATTTATTGTCAAACTACTGTGTTTCCTCTTTTTAAATCATAATGGCAACCAAAAACATCCAAATGACCATGTTCAAAGGTTCACATACCCTGATGATTTCGGCTTGATAACATGCACAGAAGTTGACACAAATGGGTTTGAATGGCTACTAAATGTAATATCCTCTCCTGTTACCCGTTTGCTTGTAATCAGTGTGTGTGCATAAAAGCTGAGTGAGTTTCTGGGATTCAGACAGACTCTTGCATCATTTATCCAGCCACTGACGTTTCTGGATTGTGGGTCATGGGGAAAGCAAAAGAATTGTCAACGGATCTACAGGAAAAGTGTCACGTCAAGGGAGGCACAGTGAGCCCTGACTGGAACCCAGCCCACTGTCCCTGCCTACTTGACGTGCTGCCCTAGACAGCAGACATCAACTGGGCGACAGTCCTTGTGCTACTAGAGTGCTGGGGCCGTCAGGAGGTAGAATAGTCAGACAGTCCGGGTCAATACCAAATCAGGAACGCCAAACCACAAATCAGAACCAGAGGGATAAACGTAAACAAGCCGAGGTCAAAACATGCACGGGACCGAGGTACAAAAATGGAGAGCAAGACAGGGTCAGGAAACAAGCCGAGGTCAGGTACATGGGTGAGCAAATAACAAGCAATAGCACAAGGAATACAAGACAGCCAGGAAATATCACAGGCGCAGCACTCAGCCTTCAGGGAGTTTAAATGTGATTCCCGGATACCACCCCAGCAGCTGATTGGACTGGCCTCTGGGTTCTCCCATTGGCTCGTGCGACACGCCCCCTGTCCAGAGTGGCTGGACCTCTGTCACTCACACAGCTCCCAGCAGACTGTGTATCAGGGTGGGGTCGTTGATCAGCTGCTGCAGAACGTTACTCCCTGCAGACTGAGCGCCGCCTAGCCCTGACAAAAAGGTAGTTAAACTGTATAAAACAGGAAAGGGATACAAAAAGATATGCAAAGAATTGATAATGTCAGTCAGCAGTGTTGAAACTGTGATTAACAAATGGAAAATCAGGGGCTCTGTAAAAACCTAACCATGGTCAGGTACACCAACAAAAATTTCGACCACAACTGCCAGGAAAATTGTTCGGGATGCAAAGAAAAACCCACAAATAACATCAGCTGAAATAGAGGACTCTCTGAAAACTAGCGGTGTGGCTGTTTCAAGATGCACAATAAAGAGGCACTTGAAGAAAAATGGGCTGCATGGTCGAGTCACCAGAGGAAAGTCATTACTGCGCAAATGCCACAAAGTATCTCGCCTACAATACGCCAAACAGCACAGAGACAAGCCTCAAAACTTCAAGGTAATTTGAGACCAAAATAAAATTTTTGGCCACAACCATAAACGTTACATTCTGAGAGATGTCAACAAGGCCTATGATGAAAGGAACACCATTCCTACTGTAAAGCATGGAGGTGGATCGCTAATGTTTTGGGGATGTATAAGCTACAAAGGTACAGGAAACTTGGTCAAAGTTGAAGGAGAGATGAATGCAGCATATCATCAGCAAATACTGGAGGCAAATTTGCACTCATCAGCCTGGAAGCTGCGCATGGGACGTACTTGGATGTTTCAACATGACAACGATCCAAAACACATGGCCAAGTTGACCTGTCATTGGCTACTGCAGAACAAAGTGAAGGTTCTGGAGTGGCCATCTCAGTCTCCTAACCTCAATATCATTGAGCAACTCTGGGAGATCTCAAGCGCGCAGTTCATGCAAAACAGCCCAGAAATTTACAGGAACTGGAGGCTTTTTGCCAAGAAGAATAGGCAGCTTTACCATCTGAGAAATAAAGAGCCTCATCCACAACTACCACAAAAGACTTCAAGCTGTCATTGATGTTAAAGGGGGCAATACACGGTATTAAGAACTGGGGTATGTAAACTTTTGATCAGGGTCATTTGGGTGTCATTATGATTTAAAAAGAGAACACACAGTAATTTGACAATAAATGGCTTCACCCAACCACTAACCATGAGTGGAAGAAAGGTTTTTGTGTTATCATTCATACTCTCTGAAAAAAGGCAAAGAAAGCAAAAATTCCACTGGGGTATCTAAACTTTTGAGCTTAACTTTAAACTAATTTAACATGGACACTTAAAATTTTGTCAATTTGTATCAGTGTGGATGTGGCCTAAGTTTGTCTTTAAAAGGAACCTGATAGTTACACGCCATCTATATGCAAATATGGTGAACCTGTCAGGCAAGCTGAATCAGGTGGGGAGAATTTAAAGGGAAGATTCCCGGCAAACACTTTTTCCCATGCCTGCAGTGTTTCACAGTAAATCAAAATTTTTCTAATTAGTAAACCTGTTGCTATTTTATAATGTTTGTGCTTAGGACAGCATGAAACTGATAACAGGTTCCTTTTAACCCCTAGTGATAAGTTGTGGATATATTTATCATAAGTGTGCTATTTCCCACCTCATGATGGATATATCCATCATGAGGATCTCGTGGGTATTACTCAGTGCATCTATGACACTGTGATTCCTGATAAACAGCCGGGCTCTTGCCAGAACTCCCCAGAATTGGACATGACATTGATCTTAGCAATTTAACACTTTAGATACCACAATCTCTAAAGTGATGTTATGGCATCTAAAGTACCTAACAAAAGTAGGGATTCCCTTAGTCCATTGATTAGATGGCAACATGGGCTACAATGGCAGCTGGAGGCTTCCAGTTTTTCCAAAGCATTATGTAAATGAAAAAATGATCACCGTGTGGTTGCGCTCCAGGTATATTGCCAAGAGATACGCTCTGTGGAGTCTCCGGGGGAGGGGGGCGGGAGTAAAATTGGGAGGTACTCCAAAACAGAAATAAGTGAAGTCCTATGCCCAATAGTCACACTTGGCAGAGGTGCTACGTCCGTTACAAGTGATGATAGGGTCCTTCAAAGTTGCATTGTTGAAGGGCGTAACATTTGCCCTCTGGGTTACTTTTGTTCTTGCTATGTTGTTGTTTGTGTCTTTAAGATCATTTGCGTGCATGGGGGATGGCGTCCACCGACTGGGATGACTTGTGTAAGTATAAAACGTTCACACGAATAGTTACATGGAACGTGAAGGGGCTACAGTCTCCTAACAAGAGGCTTATGGTGCTTCGTCACCTGAAGCGCTTGAAAGCTGACGTAGCATTATTGCAGGAGACTCATTTGGAGGCAGAGGATTTTCACAGGATGAAACGACTATGGGTTGGGGAGGTGATTGGTTCTCCGGCAGTTAATGGGAAGGCAGGAGTTCTAATATTGTTGCATAAAAATTTACCGGGTCATATTATCAAAACAAACGCGGACACGGAGGGCAGATGGGTACAATTACTCTTACACACGGGCACTAAGGACATGTCCATCTATAACATCTACGGGCCCAATTCAGGAGGGTCAGCATTTTTTTGATCTCTGGGAGCGATCGTCCAAAGTGATGGGACACCATACAAGGTTATTGGGGGGGACCTGAACACGGAACTATCTACCAAAGAAGATAGGAAATGCGTGGAGGGGTTGAAAAGAACTGAACATAGGCAAGAGAAATTCTTGGAACAATTTCTGGAAAATCAGGATTTGATAGATCCTTGGAGAGTGCTACACCCAAAGGATAGGGAGTATACACACTATTCACACCCGCATTCAGCATGGTCACGAATTGACTATATTCTCCTCCCAGCTAGGTTTCTACCACAAATAGAACAAGTAACGATAAATGATTTGATAATTTCAGATCATGCACCTGTTTCATTGGATTTACAAGACCAGATTCCCAGGGGTACGGAGTATATCTGGCGATTCTCGGGTTCTTTGGCTCACGATGGAGAATTTCAAAACACACTTAGGGGCTGGTGGCTAGAATACTCCACGAGCAATAGAGACTCAGTTTCCTCCACTCAAATATTCTGGGACGCAAGTAAGGCGGTCATTAGGGGGAGACTGATTTCTTATATATCTGGACTTAGACGGAAAATTACAGACAAAATTAAACAATTTAGCGACTCCCTACGTCGCGCTTACTCGGATTTTCTGGCAATACCGTCGGCAGAGAATAAGGCCAAGTGGAAAGAGACAAAACAGTCCTATGAGCTTTGGCTACAGAAGAGGGAGGCATTTAAACAATCCAGACAGGAGGCGGAATTATTTAAACATGGTAATAAGGCGGGGCGCCTGCTGGCCAGGTTAGCGAAGGGGAAAGTCGCTAGGTCTAGCATTCTGGCATTGAGGGATACGGAGGGAGTTGTACACAATTCGGGTATGGAAATAACGGCCATACTTAGTAAATTTTATCAAACGTTGTATACCGACAAAAATTTGAAAGATGATCAGTCACAGCAGTGGCTGCGAGGGGTTCATCTCCCTACGCTATCAGAAGCGGATCAGAGCGATCTGGGGGTCCCATATATCAGGAAGAGTTAGAAAGGGCAATCTCGGGACTTCGGCCTGGCAAGGCACCTGGACCGGACGTTTTTTCCGGGGAGTATTTTAAAATCTTAAAAAAACAGATATCACAGACCTTGACCGATCTATACAACAACTACTTGCAGGGAGATCCCATACCCGAAACTTCCAACACTGCGCATATTAAGGTGCTACCTAAACAAGGCAGGGACCCCACATTACCAGTTTCGTACAGACCAATCTCACTAATCAATGTGGACCTAAAATTAATGGCCAAAATACTGTGGGACCGGTTGGCCAGGGTAATTCCGGCTCTTATAGGCTCGCAGCAGGTCGTATTCGTTAAGGGGCGGTCGGCTGTGGCCAATATTAGAAAGGTTTTGATGGTTTTACAGGCAGCGCAATCTGATAATGCTCGCCATCCCAAAGCAGCCCTGTTGACGGTAGACACGGAGAAAGCATTTGATTGCGTGGATTGGGGGTGGCTTGGTCTTGTCCTCGACAAAATAGGCCTGCACGGTCCTTTTAGAACCTGTCTTCTCTGTATTCGAACCCCAAAGCAAGGGTGTGCATCCCAGGCTTTGTATCCCAACCATTCACCTTGCACAGGGGTACCAGGCAAGGATGCCCACTGTCACCGCTGCTTTTCGACCTGGCGGTGGAACCCTTTGCCCAATTTCTATTATCTAATCCTGTTTTTGAAGGCATCACAGTGGGGAGACAGGAGCTGAAACTTTCGATGTTTGCGGATGACGTCATCTTCTACATGGCAAACCCAGAGAGGGATTTGGGGACTCTTCGACATTTTCGTACCTTCTCGGGGTGTTCGGGATTTCGGATAAACGAATCAAAGTCTGAGATCTTGTACATTTCGGGGAGCGGGGGGGGGGGTTGCCCAGGGCAAACCCTCTGGTAGAACGAGTGACTGTAGCCAAGGATTCTATTACATACCTGGGGATAAAAATTGGGCGCAGCCCAGAATCTATCTATCACTTGAACTTCCCTCAGATCCAGAGGATAATAAAAGACCTGGAAAGGTGGTCCCACCTGCCGGTATCATTAGTGGCAAGATGTCATCTCGTGCGCATGATGGGTTTCTCTAAATTGTTATACTCGCGCCAAACGATCCCGCTTTTATTAAAGCATTCGGATGTCAATAAGTTAAACTCGGCCTTTTTGAGGTTCATCTGGTCTACTAAAAGGGCAAAGATTGCGTTGCACATGCTCATGCTTCCCAAATCACTGGGGGGACTGAATTTTCCAGATGTCCGTGCTTACAATCTGGCTTGCCTTATGAGACACTGTCTGGATTGGTTACGGGATACTGAATTTTACTCTAACACCCATCTTGAGGCAAAGTTCTCGGCCCCTTGGTCCCTGGCAGCATTGCTGCATACTAAATTCGCTAAAATTCCACAGCATATCAGGGGCAATATAATATTCAGAGACATGATAGCAGCATGGAAGTCCACCAGAAAGTTGCTTAAGCTCCCATGGGCGATAAGTAAACACATGCCATTAAGGGGGCATCCCGAATTTCCCCAGGGATTAGAGAATGAGCATTACAAGAACTGGGCGGAGAATGGGGCCCTTAGAGTACTGCACTTCTTTGAACCAATCATAGGGAAGCTCCTTGCCTTTCAAAAGTTCAGGTCCCTATACGGTATTCCGGCCACACACTTCTTGACATATGGTCAGGCGAGGGGGTTTCTGAAATCGAGGGTACAGCGTGTGACGGGGATGCTTTGTGAGGACTCCTTTGATGCGTTCACAACAAATTCAGGGGGGAAACATCCGTTATCAGTGATATACAAAATTATTCGGGAGCCCATGAATACAGCCACTACCAAAACATTATTCAAATATTGGGGGAAAGAGCTCAACATCGCAGACATACGAAAAGTGGTCCTGGAAGGATGGAATGGAATTAGTAAATTGATAGTTTGCGAAAAATGGAAAGAAACGCAATTCCGGCTTATGCACAGGGCGATATATGGCTTTAATACTCCCCCCAACCCTTTGGCCCCCGACAGACTGTTAGCCTGCCCCAAATGCTCGATTCAGGGAACTGACCTGATACACGGAATGTGGCATTGCTCAGCTACGCAGGACCTCTGGCGACGTGTTCTGGAGCTGCTACGTAAAATAGACGGAATAGCTCTAGACCTCAAACCAGAGGCTTTATTGTTCCATTGCTTACCATCCCTGGGGGTAAAATCTTCTCTTGTTCATGTGTTTTTACTGGGGGCTAACAGATGTATCTTGGAGAAGTGGCTGGATGGTACCATGGCTTCCCCTGACATGGTGATTAACCATGTCAAGAAATATATGCTCATGGAAAAAACAATAGCTGAGCGACTGAAGGACTCACATTCTGACAGATTCTTCACAAAATGTCAACCTTTTGTGACAGACTTTCTGTCTGACTTGGAGATTTCCCAAATGATGGAACCCTTTGTATTATCCAGTTGGTACGTGAATGCAGATCTGGCAGACACATTAGGAAGACTTAAAGTTAATCCAAGATCCACTCCCTGAACAAGAGAATACTACCTGCTACCATAGGGATGGAGATGAAGTCACAAAAGGTAGAGGTGGGCGCCGCAGACGCGGGTATAGGAGCGCCTCTGGAGGGCCTCTTCTCGCGGCCTCGCGTGCTCCGGCTTCAGGGTTTCCCCAAGTAGTACCCCTTCGGTTCCGAAAGCGGTTCTTGTCCGCTAGGTACAGTGACAGTAATGGTCAGGCATCCTGGTCGGGGGGCACCATCTCTCTTGGTTTTTGTTGTATGCGCGCGCAATTTTTGTAGTTCATTATATAATTTGGTTAAAAAAAGATGACATCGGACATATGGAACCTATACAGTGAAAAACAGGGATTGACGAAAGTACAGGACTGTGACACTCTGAGAGATGCTTGGAAATGGGCATGGGGGAATGTGCGAGGGCCTCCTTGAGCTATGCACTGATCTAATCTCATACCCTTGAGCTTACACATCTTGTGGAGGATCATGATAGGCTGCCTTGAGAGGGAGGAGGGCTGAGGGAGGTTGCCCGGGTGAGGGGTGGCTGCCGAAGTATTCAAAGTAATATGGCATAAGAAAGTATTGATAATTCCACCTCTGTCTCCAGTACATGGAAGACAGAATGGTAACGGATTGCTAAAGTTAAGAGATGATTGCTACAAGACTATAACATATGGGGGTTGGAGGCCCTTGTCTCTTGCGTATTCCTGAACCCTGTGTTCTAACAAGACAGGATAACGGAGAGCGGTGAAGGGGCAATTCCAGGCATCTCGCCGAGTAGTGGGAACTTTGGGCTGGCGCCTGCTGTCGTTGTTATACCCTAGACAATGGTATCTTGCAGAGCATGTGAAACAGGAGATTGGGGATGTATTAAACGAAGAGATCTACTTTGTTAATACTCAAGCATAAGGCTTCTGTACATTACATAGGGTAATTATTCATAGAACCCCTCCCTATGCCACAGTGCAAGTGTGTATATACAGTCGATGTACAGGAGATGTCATCAAACAAGTGTTTATAAAAGCTGTTTTTGTAATCTTTGTAATTTTATGCTTTTGGAAAATTGAAAAAATGTATTAATAAAAAAAAAAAAAAATGATCACCGAGTAGGAAAAAAGGAAAATTATATTAAGAGAGTGGTCCGACTCTACAAAGCCTTACAAATCGGCCCAATTGTACAAAATAACACAACAATTAAACTTACCTTTTTAATCACTCGCTGAAGTTCTTTGTTTTCTTCTAGCCTCCCTGTGATGGCCACAGCCAATCAGTAGAAGTTATGTTGTTCCATTGACATCACCCCTCAGGATTTAGTGAGGGATCAGCAAGATGAGTACATTTTTTGTGTTATTGTATACAATTGGGCATGATTTTTCCTTATTTTTTTCAGACAGGCATCTCCTTTACATAAAGTTACATAACAATTCCACCAACCAAAAAATTAAACCCTTTTTTGCAATAAAAATACTTTATTTGTATTAAACATGTTTCACTTTAAAAGAAATACAGATTTGGTATTGCTGCAGTTGGAACAGCCCAAAGAATAAATATAACCTATTATTTATAATAAAGATGGCAGATTTGCTGAATTATTTATTTCAGTTATTTTCAGTTTCCCCCACCAATAAATAAATTTAAATGATTCAGTAAATGACATGTACTATAAAAATAGACCACAAAAAAAACCAGAACTCATTCCACAAAACAACGTTATACAGCTATTTCAAAGGCATAACAAAGCACATACAGGACTTGAAATATGGCAACATAGAAATTACTTTTCCCCATAAAATAAATTTTTACATGTGCACTGTTACTGTGCAAGTACTAAAACTTAAAATTATACATATTGTATCAATGTATTTGTAGTGACCTGCAGAATTCTACTACATTCCAACCAGCAAAAAAATAATACAAGTAACAATGGTGGGATTACGGGGTTTATTTGCATGTCCTCCTCCCATCTCCCCACCCCAAAAAAACCAATAATTTAAGCTGATCAATAAATTACATTTACCTTAAATAGTGTAATTGAAAAATATAACTTGTGCCCCCGCTACCCCCCAAAAAAAAAAAATTATACAGTTACATCAACAGAAAAATCTAAACGTTATGGCTTTTTGAATGTGAGGATGAAATTGTAAACAAAAGAACTTTATTACTAAGCCCAAAAAGGCCTGGTCTTTGCTTTGGGTTCAAATCTGAGCATTGAATTCAAATAATATAAAATTCAAATATAATGTATGTAAAATAATGTACATTAAATTATTTTTAAACACACCTTAATTTAAAATAAACGTTGTTTTACTTTTTTTTCTTAGTTTTTTAAGTTATCGGTGGAAATCCTTAAAAATCGATGTTTTAAAAGACAAAACAAGCAAGATAATTTATCAACAAAAAAGGTAAAACTTTATTAATTATAATAAACTTATCACTTGTACAAAAGATAACACAAATAATTCTAAAAAGTTGAAAAACATTTATGGGATAAAAATATTGCTCTAAAACATTCCAGAATTTAAAGTTTAAACTCTTGAAAACTGTTTAAGACCTTTAAATATTTACAAGATCATGAATATGTAAGCTCACGGTCCTCTCTAGTAGCCTGTAATAATCACAATAATTGGCAAACAGGTTTTAGTATCAAAAGTTATGAAAAATAATCACCCTTCAAACAATGAAAAAACTAACAAACATAGGATCCAGCAGCACACCCTTCTAATTTAAGGATGCATCGTTCCAAACTCCTGAATCAAAGGGGTAAAATACAGCACAATAGAGAAATAGACCAGCATCCAGCGGTTTAGATATGCGAAAAATTTCTTTATTCCTCCAGAAAAACATCCATAAAAGACATGCGCCGTTTTAGCCGCTATGGGTCTTTATCAAGCATGATTGATAAAGTGTGATAAAGACCCTTAGGGGATGAAACATTGCATGTCTTTTATGGGTGTTTTTCTGCAGGAATAAAGAAATTTTTCACATTTCTAACCGGCTGGATGCTATTCTGTTTCTCTATTGTGCAATGAAAAAGCTAGTCATCCAAAATTATGTTGATTAATGTATATATAATTATTACTGAAGGATACAATTTTTTTGCATTAAAATTATATTTTTAATAGTAACAATACAAATAATTTGTTTTCCAGTTAAAACTATGTCATATGATTAGAAAATGAATCTATATCTCTATGGAAAATAATTAACCTTACATTAATGCAGTTAGAGAAAACAAATAGTGTTAATTTCCTAGATTGATCATAAGAATTGGTCATGTTTTCCAAGGTGTTTAAATTCTGCTTCCTACTTTTCCCTTTCATTTGTAATTCTCTATAAACACTTTAAGTTGTGAAACATTACCTTACATATTTTATTTCTCGTTGCTTATATAATCATTATATATTGTTATACTGTTTGTATGATTACACTGGGGAACACTTATTTTGGTGCCTTATTAGTTGGAACCATTTTTGAGTATGTTTGGGGAGCTGAATCTGAAAATGACAACTGTTTTGCCCTATTAGCTCTAGTTTTGGAGATCCGGCATTGCAACCTTACAAAGTATATACTGCTGAAAATAGTGGTCACTCAATACTGTACTAAAGAAATGTTGTAAATTCATGTGAAACAGAAAAGACATACATTTTAGAACATTTAGGGCCACATGTATGAAAACTGTCTCGGTCTAAAACTCACTTTGTTACCCACAGCAACCAATCAGCGCCCCTTTTGTTTTTCCAGAGCACTATATGGAATGAAAGGGGAGCTCTGATTGGTTGCTGTGGGCAACAAAGTGAGTTTTAGAATTTGTCAGTTTTCATACATGTGGCCCTTAAAGAACAGATGTAAACTAAAACATGAATGTGCAGGAACAAATCCAACTCTATTCATCCACACTACATATTTATAAAGAAATTAATCACAAGAACAATGTAGAACCATGTAATTAACATCTCATACACTAGAGCTGCTACACCAAAATGGAAGGTATATTTGCACTCAGCAGCACTCACATACCCAGAATAAGGTCAAAATTTCTAGGCACTGGAAAAAAATTGTTTTTTGTTCCCCAGTATTATCCATTCCCTTTTAGAAGTATCTTTGTAAATCCTTACAAATAATTTTGTGGAAAAAAATCTGTAAAATGTTAAATGTAGATTTATGTCATTAAGTATTTAAGTTTTTAGATGTTACAATTTAAGTCTTTATTGCTTAATATTGTTTACGTTAACAAAAAACTATCACAGACACAATACACTTAAAACAATAAAATATACAATTCACAAACCGAATAGTCCAGCAAACAGCGTAGCATGCGTAATTTCCTTAAAAACTTCTTTCTTTATTGTTGCTTTTCATAAAACATCATAGCGGTACATAATGCAGGGGACATGTGGTTCGCCCATAAAAGCGCATAAGCACAGACACGTTTCGATTTTAAGCAATCTGATCAGCACAATGAGTAAGATTGCCTAAAATTGAAACACGTCTGTGCTTGTGTGCTTGTACAGGAGAACAGTCTCCAAAAAAAATGTGAATCTAGTAAGAGAACAAAGAATGACTTTTAATGACTATATTTACTATTTTGCCATAGGCAAACTTAAACTCTATCAGTTCTCAATCTATAAAGCACTAAAATTTAACTTTTAATATGTATAACAATTAACCTCGATACACACTATTTAAAAACCTGATTTCTAACCTCTCAATTTATCCCTTGCTAATTATGAAGGAATAACTCCTTTTCTATTATCAAGTGATGGGACACCACCTATTAACAGGGGAACCTTATATATACAGTGATTTACTAACTCCAATAAGGGATGACTGCCGAAGTAGGATGTTTTGGTTCCCTCATTGGAGTTAGTAAATCACTGTATATATAGGGTTCCCCTGTTAATAGGTGGTGTTCCACCAGACTTGATAATAGAAAAGGAGTTATTCCTTCACAATTAGAAAGGCATAAATTGAGAGGTTAGAAATCAGGTTTTTAAATAGTGTGTATCGAGGTTAAGTGTTATACATAAGAAAAGTTACGTTTTAGTGCTTAATAGTTTGAGAACTGATAGAGTTTAAGTTTGCCTATGGCAAAATAGTAAATATAGTCATGTACAGGAGAACCACACGACCCCTGCATTATGTACCGCTATGATGTTTTATGAAAAGCAACAATAAAGAAAGAAGTTTTTAAGGAAATTACATATGCCAACTGAGTCATCTGCTACACTGTTTGCTGGACTATTCGGTTTGTGAATTCTATTGCCTACCCAGAATGTGGAGTCCGTGTACTGCAAGCACCTGGTACACACTCTTCACTATATGTAAGTGATCTGACTAAATCTTCGTATTTATGGTTAATAAAATATACAATGTAATACATTAAAAATATGTATTACATTGTATTTTTTCATTTAGGTACCTTGAACTAATCATACAATAATTTTTGCTATACATCTTTTTTCAGAAACAAACTGATCCAATGATCTGATGATTTGTTTAAATTGATGATCAGATGAGCTGCTCACATTCTTATCTGCCCTGTATGATTATTTTTTTGTTACCAAATTATCATTGATCATCCTGTATACAACTAAAGCATTTTTTTTTAACTCTCTGCTGTTCCTACCAACATTTACCTGTAATGTTAGTGAAGAAATTGGCCTATAGTACAGAAGCAAGTGGTCATCTGTCTATAGATTGCCTTTTATCAAATGTTTATGTTTATGGTAACCTATAGTTTAATTTTGTAGATCATGGTCTGCAACTTTTTTCCTAAAACTTTAAGCAGAATTCAAAAATTCTCTATTGTTGTTGGAGTCAGCACGGTTCTCCCTAATGAAGATTTAGACAGGCAGTGATTGTACTTAACAAGTGTTTGCACAATGTGGGGAACCAGATTTTTTCCCCCTTATCTAATATTTTAAAATAAGTGCTTTATAGTGCTTAGAAACTGTCTAATACAACTTCCAACTTAAGTGCAGAAATAATGTAATCGCTGAAGGGATATTCCAAACACCTTAACTTTTGTGTCACTGGCCGCAGTAAACAGAAAGACAGAAAGGTGGCTGTTCTTGAGTGGCACTCTCCACTAATTTCTATCTGAATTCTGAATATAGTCAAGCACACACTCGGTTAGCTGTATTCGAAACTCCCACAGCAGAGAACGAGTGAGCCACACAAGCTCATATACCTTTCTATTTTCTCCAGAAGTTAAGGGATGGGAATACCTCCTTAACTTAATATTGGTGGCAGTCATGTAAGTAACTTTTTTAAATTTTTTTTATACAATTTTAAAAGATAACTAAAATGTTTAAACATTGTGACATGTCACAGTAACATATTTGAAATTTTGTTTGGTAAAGGTCAAGTCCTTTAACCCTAATAATTGCTAAAATAAAAAGGCAAAAGTGTTCATCTGGGACCTTGGTCCAGATTGGCTTTGCTTGGATCTCTACAGAGACATGAAGAAATTAGTATATGGACTCATTTACTTTTTATGAATCTTTACACCACGTTATTCATATCTTGCATTAGAGTCGAGTCTAAGGGGCACCAAGTTCAAGTGAGCACATCTATCCTTTCATTTCTCAGAACCTGGACTCCCACCAATCAAAATCTCTAATGTGTCACAGTGACATGTTTTTTCAGACGTTAGTTGTCTCACTACAAAAATGAGTTTAAATCAATAACTTTAAAGCAAGACTTTTTCCAAGCACATTCCTTTTGTGATTTTTCCCTGGTCAGGAGATAAGAGAGATTTTATCTGCTCTGAGTGCACACATGTTTCTTTTGTTACATAGTTACATAGTTTGCCAGGCCGAAAAAAGACATACGTCTATCCAGTTTCCTCCCATTTACTAAAGTGTTGCTAGTGTTAAAGTGTTGATCCTGCTCTCCCCTTCTCTCGCTGCACTTTGTCTTATCTGATAGCAGGGAGTGATGTCAGCACAGGTAGGCACACAGGACTAATGGCAGCTTCAGGACAGAGTGTGTTATCTCTAACAAACAAAAGAGATTAATTACTTTGATTATTTACTCTTGCTCTGAAGCCTTCTGCACTATTGATTCCATCTCCTGTACTCAATGTCAGTGCAATTAGAAGAGCTAGGAATATAGAACTGATATGTGAATCACTTTTATAGAACCATCCACAGCCTAACCAGGAAGAGACAGGAAGCATGAATCTAAAGCTGCTCTGTGAATCAGCATGGTGAGACAACCCCTTTACCTAATCACAATTTACATCCAAAAGCTGACAAACCTAAAACTAATTATGGCTAATTTACATATGTTCATCCCTCCAGTTCTTTTCCAACTGATAAAGTACAAAAGTTAGAAAGTAAAATCTAGAGAAAAATTAGTGACACATTTGATTCTATGATTTCGCAGTGGGTTAGTTTTGTGTCTTGTGTCATCATGTTTACTGTTGAAGTCTCCCTGACCTGCTCAGAAAAAACCCTAAATGTAATGTTTCTTTATCTGTCATCGGCCCCTAGACAGGTGCACAAAAAAGTAGTTATTTGAGGCAAAAAGGAATTTGCCCAGTTTATGGAATCCTGTGTGAAGTATATAAGCTAGCAGCAGGAAATTCTTCTGTTTGTATGATGTATCAGTGTAGGTAAAGTGTATTAGCTTGCAGTTTGCCCCACAAAAGAATGCCTTTTTTGGATGCAATTGATGCAAACTCTCAGTTATGAGACATAATCGGTTTATAAGGTTTTTCATCCCCTAATCAGGGAAGCTTGAGTTCACTTATGGCAAACATACATCTTGAAAATGGTAAGGAATTGTTTCATAACTTTTTGTTATGAAATGGTCGAGCTTTATTCAGATACAAGTATATAAGCTGATTTAAATATAGCTAAAGAAGACTTCATTTAAGGGACCCCTGTCTAAGTGTCTCTTTGCTCTGGCTAATAAAATGTACTGTCACTCTGGTGCACTTGCATTACCTTGTTAGCCATTCAGTAGTGATTGCAGCTGATTGCCAGTGGTTTCTTCATTTGGACTTGCAGCAAACACACAATTAATAGGCCAGCTTCAATTTAAAAATGTTGTTAGTAAAGGAATACAGAGTGGGCTCACTCACTGAGACTGCTTCAAATACAGGAGGCGCCTGTAGTTAGTTACACCTACTTTTATATCTCTCTGGCTGTTTAATTAATTTAAAGTTGCAGTCAACTTGACCGTCACTTCTAGTTAATAATGCAGAAGGATGGCCGCCCACCTCTCAGTTGGCCACTCTACAATGAAGTCCTGAGGTACGGACCAGATTTTATGGCAGATGTAGAGCTAATGAGTGCCACCAGGCCTGCAATCTTACGACCTCCTACTACATCCTGCCTAAGAAAGAGTGTAATAACGAAGCTGTAAGTGAATCTATTGCAGAAAAGTATACATGGGGTTGTGCCAAGTAACCTAAGGGTATGTTCACGCAATGAATTACGGCGCATGTAGTATGCACCACAATACGCTGGGTGTTTTGGAAGCATGCGCTGATCAGCGCATAATCGCCGTAAACAATTGACATGTCAATTCTCCCCCCGCGCGCACCATACAATCATATGGTACGCTCGGGGGGACGACGCGTAATCCATAGCTCTCTATAAGAGCTATGAATTAGCATAATTGTGGCCGCCTGCATTTCGCCGCATATAACGTGCAATACGCGGCGAAATGCGAGCCAAAATAAGCCGAATGAACATACCCTAAGGGAGCTGAAAAAATAAAAATAAATACATAACAGAGTTCAAAACACGCCTTTTAGACATTTTCCAAATAAAAAAAAGAAAAATATTAAAATAAACAAAACAAAATACGTAAAAAAAATACCCAAGACAAAGTAGCGTTTGTTGGCCCGCTTTGCTTCCCCAAAAAATTGGAATAAAAAGTAATGAAAAAGTCTCATGCATCACAACAACTCTTCAGCTCACAAAAAAGAGTCCTCATCCAACGTTGTAAGCTGAAAAGCAAAAAAGTTATTGGTCTCAAAAATAGCGATGCAAACCAAATTTGAAAAATATATATATTTTTTTAAATTAGCAAAACAAAATGAAAACTATTTAAATTTGGTAGTGACAGACTCATATTGACACTAAGGGCCACATGTATGAAAACTGTTTAGGTCTAAAACTCACTTTTTTGCCCATATTAACCTATGGGCAAATAAGTGAGTTTTAGACCTAAACAGGTTCAGAAATGTGGCCAAATGTGTCATTTATACCACACAGTAAAGGTCATAAATACAATTCTTCCACCATACCAAAGAAACTGGCATGGTTGCTTTTTTTTCTCTGTTCCAAAATAGTTTTTTTCCCAGCACATTATATGATACAATATTATCATATAATTAAAAGTATAAAGTATCCCACCAAAAATAAGACCTAATATGGCTTTGTAAACAGGAAAAAAAAAACGTTATGATTCTTGAAAGGTGGGGAGGAAAAAATTAACATGACGTAAATAAAAATTTTACACCGTTCGTGAAACAGGATACATTCATTATGAAGGTTTAAAGGGGTTTTGCCACCATGTAATGTTGATGTGGAAAACTCCAAAATGGGTATTTAATCACTTTTCTAAATATATGTGATTACAAAAAATGAAGACTCTGAGAGCTACAGCATTTCTCAATCCCCCTTAGTTACCTGAAAGCTTCCACTAGACATGACCAGAGGAGCTGAAAGGCCGAGCTTGCGTGAAACACTTCTTATCTGATGACAGGGAAAATGAATGAGCTTTTAAGGGACAAGGAAGAAAGTGCAGTCTATGAGGCTGTGTCTTGCTGTATTGAGAATCCACTGTTGTACTGTTATTATTTCAGTTAAGTTTTGAGACGCTCCCTTATTCCTCACTCCTTGCTCACCCCCTCCCTCTCTCCCCAGCAGCCTTCATGACTCAGCATGATTTGTTTATATTCTACTCCCATGCTGATAAGAGGTAAGTAACTGGCGTCCTGGAAAAAGCCCTTTAATACTGCTTCCACTTATTTTTATATGAATCCATCTTGATAATCCAGCTATTTTTTCTTGGGTTATTGGCAAAAGAACATTATAATGCTTATTAAACCATGAATAGCAACCAACACACACAAACAAGGACCTCTTGGTCACATGACAATTTGCTCAAGTTGCCCAAGTGACAAAAAGATGGAAAAGACTAGGAAAACTGAAGTACAACAGATAAACTTAGAGAACAAAGGTGAAGGGAATGACTAAACACAGAAAACTGAAACATTGTCTTGTCATGGAAAACACACAAAGAAGACATGATGTGTTATCTGTGAAATTACCTTCAGATCAATAATCAAAAAGGCGCAACTTACTTTAGGAAGAAAAAAGCTAAGTAGCTAGATTTATTTATTTAATTTATTTATATAGCAATGACATATTCTACGGCGCTGTTCAGAGATTACAAGCATTCATATTGTAAGGAAGTCTAAAGAAGATTGTTCAACTTATATTAACGAGAATTCCCCTCGAAGATACACAATATGTCCCCCTTCTAAGTCTTCTTCAATAGAACAATGTTTCTGTACTGATTAGGATGAATGGTTATACTCCTGTTGTGTCTCATAAACAAAAATGCTTACAAGGATTTAATATAAAAGGTCATAGGACAGATAGTGGATGAACAATTTAAAGGTTTTTTAATTAGGTTTAGTTTCATGTAAATAATGATTCCTCATATTATCATAAGAATCGTGTTAACTTTGTAATAAACCTTGTGCTTCCTTATTACTTCCATGGTGTCTGCTTCTTTCAGTGAGTTGGAACATTCAGGGGCGTAACTAGAGAAGCCTGAGACCCATAACAAACTTTTGGATGGGCCCATTCCCCCTGACCATGAGCATTTACCTCTAACTAATAGTCATGGGGTTACTAGGTAATAAAAAGAGCAAATACCTCACCAAACATATCTCCATCATACTGCTACCAAACAAATCCACTATACCAAGAACAACATTACCAATAACACTACTACATAAGGACCTGATTGTACCGCCAGAACACGACCACAAATTACCACCACATAGTGACTGGATAATACCCCTACACTATTACTGAATAAATATTAGTATACAAAGACCAATATTACTGTCATATAGTGGTAGATATCAGTGTACACAGGTCTGCAGACTGTATTTTACCTGTATACAGTGACCACAAAGTGGTAGATACCAGTGTACACAGACTCCGCAGATAAGTGATTACAGTACAGTTACATCTTGTGACTCACAGGTAACGTTTCTCTGACGAGTCATTCACTTGGCCTTTTCTTCTTTTTCTGTTCCAGACCACCATGATGACTTCTTCCAGCAACCACTCGTTCTTGCAGATTTGGACATAAATATCTTAGAATCCTCACCTTGCTCACTGTCCCCCACCTCTGTACAAACTTCCCAGAGGTGGGAAAGCGGGTACAGGCCATAGCTTAGCAGCAAAGTATCCTAGAGGGGTGGGAAGAAACAGAGGACTAACCCCATGGTGACTGTGCTACAGCTATGGCCTGTACCCCTCATTTTATATTACCCTGTAGGTAGTTAGGCCTCAGGTAACTAGGTAGTCCCCCGTTAGATAGATTGGTAGGCCCTAGGTAGGTTGGTAGATCCCAGATAGCAAGGTAGACCTTTTTTAGATAGGTTGGTAGGCCCTAGGTAGGTTGGTAGGCCTTAGGCAGGTAGGTTTGTAGGCTCCATGTAGGTAGGCAAGCAGCAGTTAGGTGTCAGGTAGGTAGATTGGCCCTAGGTAGATAAGCATGTAGGCCATAGGTAGGTAGATAAGTCCCACTTATTTAGGTAGGCTACAGGTAAGTAGGTAGGAAGATTGGTCCTAGGTAAGCAGCAGTTTTAGGCCCCCCCAGTTTTTAGATGGGGCGGGCTCCGGGTATATGGGGCCCCCAGAAGAAATAGGCTATGGGTGGCCCCAGGTAGCTAGGTTGTAGGTGGGCCTGATGTAGCTAGACTGTATGTGGGTCCCAGGTAGCAAACGTAGCTAGGCCCCTTGGTAGGCTTTAAAATTTAATCCACAGGGGTGTTTGGTGGCTGTAATTTTGGGGCTCTTGTGGGTAGCTAGGTGGGTTTGGGGCTGAGTGCCGGCCACAGGGGTGGTAGGCGTAGGTGGGACAGAGGAAGCTAGATAGGTAGGCTGTAGGTGGGCCCCAGGTAACTAGGTAGGTAGGTTATAGGTGGACCCCAAGTAGCTAGGTAGGTGGGGGCCCCAGTAAAAAGTAATAGGGTAGGGGGGGTCCCACATAGGAGGCGGGTATAGGTGACCCCGGGTGGGTGGTAGGTGGGTTGTTGGGGTAGGCTGTAGGGGGCCCCCACATAGTAGGTGGGGCTTGGGTGCCCCCCAGGTCGGTAGCAAATGCTGAAGGGTCCCCACATAGGTAGGTAGGCTATAGTGGGACCCAAAATGGTAGGTGGCTATGGGGGCCCCTTGTGGTGGGAAAGGGCTTTTAGGTTCCCCCTATTAGGGAGCTAGGCTATAGGTGGCCCCTGGCAGGTAGATAGGCTATAGATAGACCCCTGTTGGTGGGTTTTAAATATAGGTGGGCCCTGGTAGGGGGCTATTGGTGGGCCCCTGGTATTTCTATAGGGGCCCCTATGGGTATGGGGGAAGGCGGGCCCCATTAGTAAAAAAAGAAAAAAATAATGAACTCACCCCACCTTGCTCAATGGGGCGGGTGCGGGTAGGAATCTTGAAGGAGCAGTTGTTGAACATGTACGCTACCCTTTTAAAGGGTTATAAACCCCGACAGAAATACCCACTCGTACAACTGTCTCCATTGGTACCAAAGACTTTCAATGGAACAGCGTCACTTTTCTCTAAGCTTATTAAAAGATTTTTATTTTGTGTGAACATGAGGGGGGCGCGGATTCATGGCCTCTGCTTTAACCATTGTGGGGGTCACGGTAATGGGACCCCAAGTAATCAGACATTTATCACCTTTCCTGTGAATAAATTATGATAAATGATAAAAAGGTGATAAATGTCTTTGGTGGCACAACCCCTTCGAGCTGCAAACACCACATAAGTAAAAATGTAAATTAATGTGTTTGTTTTATACAGTTCTCTTTATGATATTACAGTTTTTCATGTATTTTTCTCCTCTCTAAGTTTACAACTCTCCCAGGGTCTTCTGATGAAGTATCTACACAGCATGGTTCTTACATATGGCTTACTAGCCAAGAGACCTGATATTCATTTCAACACATGATAACACATGATAAAACCTTCTTCCGCCTAATTTCAATCTATGATGCTTTTGGAAAGCCGTTGCCTGGATGTCATACCAATTTTTTAAGGGGCTCTCTCTTTTCCACTCTCCGATAAACTTGTAATGGGGAAACCCCAAACAAAAAAGTTGTTTTTTTTTGCAATCTCCCCATAAAGCCATACAAGCTTGCTACTTCAAAGCTGTGAAAGGTCTCGTATTATTCTGCCTATGTTATCTCAGTTCTCATTATAGTTGCTTTGTAGCACTGGCATATTGGGGACAATCGACCAAGGGTAATCTTTAAAGGGGTTTGTAATTCCCCCATGTTTGCATGGGTTTCTCCCCACCCTTATTAAAATATAATAGTAGGGAAAATTGGGAAATTTTGGGAAAGTAGTTTTAAACCTCTTGGAGACAGGACTTCTGTAAGGATACAATCCCGTATAGCACTGAAATATTTGGGATTTTATAAATAAATAAAAAAAAACCCAAAAACTAAAGCTGGCCATACAGAAAGGTTTTTGATTGACCAGAATGTAGTTGAGTCATCAAACGATCCTACAGCAAGATTATGTATGAAGAGTTTTCAAATAAAAAAATTGGGGAAAAAGGGGAATATTGACAATTTAGCTGAAAATTTTTGTTATGTGTAGATCAGGAAAAAAGATTGTCTGTGCCCTTTACTTTAAAGGCCCTTTTTTTTTGGGTATTCTATTCAGAATTTTATTTAAAACATAGTACAGGGGGCCCCCCTTACATACGTCCCCTAGTTAGAAACGGGGACTTATGGGGCGTGGCGACATTCAACCTGAAATCACACCCCATGATAACCAATCCACAGCCACAGCTGCACATGAATACAAACATTAGGTGAAATCTTCTAAAAAAAAAAAAAAAGGGACAGACAGCAAAACAAATGTAAAAAACCCTTCCCGCACTATCCAAAACTAAAAAAATTTTTTTCCCGGAAATTTCATTTAATAAATCACCCCCTTCCGACTTACATAAATTTCACTTAAAAAAACCTACAGCCCTTTTCCCCTTTGTAACCCCGGGGGCTGCCCGTAATAAGTGAATCACTTTTTGAAATTTTTTGACATTTAAAAAAACATGTATAAAACTGTCTAGGTCTAAATTTTTTCATTCCCAAAGCAACTTCTTTCTTTGTTTTTAAGGGACTAATGAAAATGAAACAGAGCTCTGGTTTTCTCAGGCAACAAAAACCCAAAGTCTTTCACCCAAAGTTTTTTTACATTGCCCCTATACAAAAGTACCATGTTTTTTAACCCTATTACCGAAGGAGAAAACCCTGAACATGTTTTAGTTCCTTTCATACTTTCCTACCCTACAGAAAGCTTGTTGTATGGGGCACATGAAGCATTCTAAAAAAAATTTCTTAGCATCACAGTCTTCTAATATTATTGATCGTTTAGAACATCTTTAAATTTTTGGGATTTTTTCATCCTAGCTATAATACTGTCAGTTCTTGCTGGTGCTTTGTGGAACCACTGACCAAATGACAAGAAACCCTAGTAAATGTTACCAGCCTTCCTTAAGTTGATAATTCCACCTTAAAAATGTTTTGGGGCAGAAAATTTCTGTAAAGACCTTCTCCTTTTCTTTGTGTGTAACAGTCTGTGTGTAACATGTATGACGTGTTTTCCACTGTGTAGCTATGACATTCTGTATGTTGACAGTTTTAAGTATAAATCAGTAATAACAAAGATCTTCGGTAGATAGGATTTTTAGGATTTTGTCCATAAAAACCAGACATAGATGTGGCAATAGAACAGTTGATGGAGACACAACATAGATATAACAATCAAATATGAGTGAACTGTTCAATAGGGGAGGTGGTTATGGCCTATAGGAGGTTGGGTCGATTTAAACAACTCTAGTAGATTTAATGATTATATGTCACTGTTTTAATTACAGATCTTTTGTAACAATGTAACAGCTGAAATGGTCTTTTTTAAGAAACAATGTTGTAGGATAAAACCTTTACCAAAATACATAAAAAAATTTAATTTAACATGTTATAAGGATGCTAAAGGTCATTAAAACATATGTAGCTGTAATGTAATGTAATGTGCTGTGATATAGGGACGTATGGGGGCATCTATCACCCACAGGAACAAAAAAAAAAAAACATACCACATGGTAGTTACTGAGCTATCTATTAAACAGATGCTTGTGATGGCTGCCATGCAGTAATGTCCTTCACCCATAGGGACCCATTGTAAAAAAAATGTATACATTTAATATATATTTTTTACTGAACTCTTTGGAACAAAATAACATAAGACGCACTTTTGGCCTCTTCAATTAGGTTCTAGGTCGGCAAATTCACGTTTAAACCTTTCTTTATTTAATAGACTCGTGCATAAATTTAACCACTATTCATGCGTTAAAATGTACATATGCTAATACTACTAATAAAGGGTATACTCAAGTTTTCACTGCGGCACAGCTTAGCCATTCACATATTAGTCCATAGTCCGTAGTTGCTCCCACATTGGGATTAGCAGGAGACGCCAGAAATCTGGGCGGGACAGAACGCAGGCTATGCAACGTTTCGAGGAGATCTCCTCTGCTTTTTCAAGCATGCGTACCGTGAGTAGAACCATTCCTTATATACTTATTATACACCAAGTATTAAAATCACATTTGAACAATACAATGTAACCACTCTGCTATTATTTACAAAAATACCCTGAGATTAAAATTCTCCTTTAGATCTTTCAGGGCTATAGCTTCCATTGAGGGAATCCAGAATGCCTCTCTGTATAACAACTTTTTAACATAAGGCGCACTTTTGGCCTCTGTCATGCTGTTTAACCCTATGTATATGTGTAGCATGTATGCTAGGATTTTTTCCCAGTGTACACTTTAAACACAGATCACTACTATATAAATAGCCCCTTTCCTACTTCCTCTACATATATGAAAAATGTATTACGCCATGTTTATGAGCTGGACAGCTGAATGAGGGTGGGACTGCATTTCTTATTTCCTGTTATCCTATAGTATTGCAATAGTAGGACACTTCAATAATCCAGCAGCACAGTTATCATCATCATGCTTGCAGGCATTTACAGATTAGATAAAGGGATAGATAGATAGATAGATAGATAGATAGATAGATAGATTAGTTAGCGGTCTGCAGTGAGTGCACACACCAAGTAACTGTATGTATTTATAAAAATATACAATGCTTTATAGTGCTGATATACATTGGCGGAACTATAACCATAGCATCCAAAGCAACTGCTATGGGGCTGAAAGGTTGAGGTGGCGCACTCAAGTACCAGGACATTGTTCCTTTTTGTAGGGAACAAGTAGGTGATAGCTTTCTGCTTTCCAGCACTACTGTTTGTGGCAGTATTATTTATGCCTTTAAATTTGGCTACTTAACCTACTGGTTTAGCTTATTTTCATAAAGTGGTGTGGCCCCATCTCATTTTGATGTGGGGCCCTCTGAATTCTAGTTACGCCCCTGCTGATATATAGGTACTTATAAGTACCGATAGTGATGGCAATAGTGCTTTAGGTTGTGCAAAGTGATTTTCAGCTATATGAAAAAGTAATATGCAGCATGCTCTTAAAGTCCTTAGAAATGCATGGACATCTCTCTTGGATACCAGACAACAACATAATTGTTTACATCTTAAGCAGCATCACTGTAAAAATGACATGGGACAAATACATTAGTGAAAGTTTTTACCTTTGTAATTACTGACTAATAAACTATATGCCAGAAACTGTTTTTTTTTGCATCTTCAATGTTTTTTTTTTTTTAATTTTATTTATGTATAGAACAAATGTTGGTTTAACTATTATTGCAAACAACACATTCAGATATGAAAAATGGTAGGTAAACATGTATATTTGAGTAATATGACTATCTGTGGTGATTTAAAAGAGTAACTGGGTTCCTTAATTACAAAACACCCAGAATCATCTCCTTTAGCTTATGTGTGAATTATTTATTGAAATCTTCCAGTGAAAATGTTGTCACATGTGACCTGCTACTTTTTTTTAATCTAGTCCTCTTTAGGCCATGTTCACACGGCTTAAAATGGGCCGTATTTCGGTCCGTAATTACGCGCCGAAGTGCGCCAATTACGGGCCGAAAATGGCCCATTCATTACGGTAATCCACCGTTCTCATAGAGAACTATGGATTACGTCTCCTATCCCCGCTCGGCGAATCCGCCGGGCGGGGAGATAATTGACATGTCACTTTCTCGCGGCGTATACGCGCCGCTAGCAGTGATAGTCTATGGGCCGGCGAAGTGCCGGCCCCCTGCTTACTCCCCCGCTCCCGCCCCGCTCCCGTCCACACGGCGTAATTGCGGGGCGAAATTACGTCCCGCAATTAAGCCGTGTGAACATAGCCTTATACATTGTGTTCTATACCACACAAAAATTCTTAAAAAGATGGAAACATGTTTACACACATTGCCAAAGAACTATGAGACATTGATTTATCCTTAAATTACAGAAGTGATCATAATGCTGAGTGGGCAGATATGCCTACAATATACTCAATCCTGTCAGGTTACTACTGGCTAATGGTTTCTAAGCCATGTGGGCAATATAGTGCTGTTATGGAATATGTATAAGATAAGTGGACCATTAGGCACTGATAGCAATTCAGCCTAGTTTATGAGAGGATTTAACTACACAATACAAAATATTAAGAGACAAACTTAAATTAAAAAAGTTATCTATAGTAGACTACTTTAGTATATTATGAAAAACATATTGGATGAGATTAAATGTTACCGTCAATATCCATCAATGTCAGCATCTGTCTTTCTTATGACTAGAGCATGTACCAGATTGGGGAATGATCCATATTTCTAAACTTTAAGTTGATTTATACATTTTTCATGATGTTGGCAAATATCATTGTGGTTTTCTGACCTGGAAGTCTTTTTCTGGGAATATTCTTCAGTTAAACTGTTAAATTAAATGACAACACAAGACATAACAAACAAATTGATATATATATACATGTGAAACAGGTTTAACCACCTTATTGATAGTCATGACATAGGGGAGTTTTACTTATATTTGTGTGTCAAATTACCTGAGAATGCTCATTGATCCAAATATTTATTCTGATTACCATTATGACAGAAAGGAATTTTGCAATTTTTCCCTAAGAAGAATAGCTAAGATGAGGTAAATTGGCTTACTCTGGATCATCATTGCAGGATATTAGGCTCAAATGGATAAATGTATGTGTTCTTTAGCCCCACAAATGACATTAATAGGTTACTATAGGTGTGGAACTTCATATAGCAACATAAACATTAACTATTGTATCCTGTCCTTTACTAGAGACATTAATTATACAAATCAGTGATTCTGTTCTCAAATCACATATATTTCCAAATCTAAAATCATACATACCACATGACTATAAATCACCCTATTTAATGAGGCAGTGTTATTCTTATTAACATTAAGCAAAGTTGCAATTTAAAAGGAACCTGTCACACTTAGCATTTAATCGGATATGCCTGCAGCAGGATAAAGAGTGAAGGGAGCTTAGCAGAATGATATATCGTTTTGTAGGGAAAGATTAATTAAAACTTGTAATGAATTTAATTTCAGTTTGTGCATATTTTTCGGTAAGGAGTCCAGTAGGCGGACGTATCAGTAATTGACAGTCTTCCTTGTATAGGTGTGCATTCAGGAATAGCTGTCAATCACTGATAAGACCACCTACTGGATGCCTTAACCAAAGATAAGCAGACATTTAAATGAATGAAATACAAGTTTTACTTCATTTTTCCTCACAAAACTATATATCAACCTTCTCGTCTGCTTCTGTTCTATAACATGCTTCCAGTAGATTAGTATGTTCAATGTAACAGGTTCCCGTTGAGGTCACAAACTTTAGCTGGATTTAAACACACAGGTTTTCAACCAATCAGATCAATAAGATCTGGTCTAAGTTGGGCACTTACAAACAGATATTTTGTTAGAATTGAACCAATTTATTTTCATTGATTGAAATCTTTTCTTAGTGAACTAAAATCCGCCTATTACCTCTAATACCACTGTTTATCAGATTGCCATTCAGCTTTCTACAATCATAGTCATAATGAAGATTTGTAATGAGATACGGTGCATTTTCTGGCAGATGAGACAAATTTCAATCTGATCACTATCACACAATAACATAGATTAGAAAAACTACTAAAATCTACATGTGTATACCCATTTCATATGCATTCAAAAATAATTTGCTCTTACAAAGGGCAGAGTAATCTTATTTATGTTGAGAATGCTGGAGAATAACAGATGAAGATATTTGGAACAATATTGTGTTCTTTAATGCAAATAATAAGATAAATCCAATGACTTGCTATTTAAACCATGTAGGTGAAGCAATATATAGGACACTTATGAAATACCTAAGTAATCTATTATATTATTCACCTTTATTTATATCTATATAATAGATTCAAATATGAATAGTTAAGGGAAAATAAATAAAATGTTGTCAATATAGTTGTGAATAAGGTGTAAAGTTATCTGCTATTTAAAACTTTCTTGATTCCTGCATGTGAACATTGCATTGGTCTTAGGGATTAGTGTTATCACTTTATTTAAATGAATGAGATGTCCATGATTATTTAAACTATCTACCCTAAACATTGTGAGGGTGTATAGGAGTAGAAGTATGTTTTGTGAATTCATTGTCTCTCTTTCCTATTTAATATATTAATTGTGCATACAAGCAAAGAAATAATATATACATGAGTGCTTTTTTAGGATGATCCATAAAAGATAGAGATCTTGACTTAGACAGATACTTGATTTAGATAACTTTAGTTAGATGGATAGATAGATTTGGATAGATAGAGATGTAGATTTAGACAGAAGAGATGCAGATAAAATAGCTACATACAATATTTGCAAATGTACATTAACATGATGTTAGTACAGTATATATAAAAACAGGAAGAAAAATTATATAGAGAAAGATAGATAGATAGATAGAAAGGTAGATAGATAGATAGATAGATAGATAGATAGATACCAAGTAAGGAGATAGATAAATAGATGATAGAAAGGTAGATAGATAGATAGATAGATAGATAGATAGATAGATAGATAGATAGATAGATAGATAGATAGATAACTAAATAGATTGATATGGATTGATGTCTTTGATAGGTAGATAGATAGTTTAAGAATAGATTGCAATAGATCCAGATAGAAATTTTAATTTAGATAGATAGAAAACATGCAGATAATACTTATCATGCATTTAGAGATGTAAATATAGCTATATATCTATCTATATATATTCATTATCTGTCACTCTTTTATAATAAATTGTTTGTGAAAACAGAGATATAGGTTAATTTAACAAGAAGAGGATAATGTAAGAGGAAAATAAAGAGAAAAGGAACCTGCTCATTCATTTCTGACTTTATACTATGAATGGATTCAGGTGCACAAGTTAAATTGTTTGTGTTATGCAATGGTTTTGTTGTTATAAACTAGGATATTATTTACCTTATCATCAGAGTACCAGATATATCTTAAGTGTGCTTGTTATCACAGCACAGCAATGTATGTATATATATAATATATATAAATATATATATATACTTATTTTATCCTTTTTCGTTCTACAACACACATTTTGTGAACAATACAAAAGCAGAAACTTTGTGCATCTTCTAAATATTTAGAAAAGCAAGCAGCCCACAACCTCCACAGTTTTCTTGTATTTCTTCACAGAGACCTGCTACAGTATTATGTAAATTACCTAATTTACAAACTAAAGCTCCAAACCTTAAAACCTCTTGAATTTGGTTGACATACAAATAACACTTACAGAAAGATTTATCATACAATTGTTACCATTAATACATTTTGATCACTAAGTAATGATTTTTAATTCTCATATAAACTTGCACTTCACAGTTTCATACACTAGGAAAGTCTCAAAATCATAAAGATTTACTTTGTTGACTAATAATAATCCATTTAATAAAGATTAACCATTATTTTTTCATTTATCTAAATGTATGAAAAGTGATTTCTTTTCTACTTAAAACTGACTTATTCGTTTGTTAAAGATATGAGGATATATGGAAGTAATACAATTCCACTGCATATGACCTCTCCAAGCCTGGTATGTAGACTTGTTTGTATAGACATTATGCCTGTTAAGTCATTTGCTCATTAAAATGTTCATCCTCTGGTACTTTTTGTCCACTCCTGTGATTTTTTTCTTATATATTTATTTTAAATAAACTATTTTCAGAACTACTTGTGTTAAAAAAATATATCAATTAGATCTTTTTTAACAAAACTATATCATGTATGTATTACAGTAAAATGGTATCAGTTAGCTGTTTTTCTAATCTAGCATTTTTCTCTTTGTATATAATAGTGGACTTTATTTGGGAACACAGAAAAGAATATTTTTACTGACCTCTTATGATGTTAATGAGTAAATAGGATACTGCTAACAAATGCTATTGTTAAAATAGCTTCTTATTTCCTTTAATAATTCAGAATTTTGTTGTCTCTTTTGTAAATTTATTTAGGTCTGTTTTTATTCGAAAAAATCAAATAAAAAGCTTGTAATTCATCTCCCATTCATTTTAGTTTTCATTTATCCAGTCATTTAAGATTTATGAAACAAGTCTTTACAGTACTGCATATATATTACTTAAGATCACCGATAATATAGATGTATTATTCAATTTACTCTATTAATTTTTCTCTTACATTTATGAACATTGTAGAAGTTCTCAGCTCCCTAGAGAATTTGTCCTCAAATTAAAATTCCTTTGAAAGTTGCACACAGTGAATGGATATACTTAATGCCAAATTATGAAAAAAAACATGATTAGTTGCCCATTAACTACGTAAATGAACTGTGTTACATATTAAAGTATGAATACATTTTATCATGTTGTTTATTTTACGTTTTTATCTATGCGCATGTGTAAATTATTAGAGCATATAATTTAACTAAGTAAAGTGATGTAAACAATTGTGATAATATCTCTAATAAACAATTTTTTTAATGACAAATAAAATAAAAAGAATATAACCCCAACATGAAATTTGTATTCTGATTAGTCTAATAAAGTAACTATAGAACTGATATACATCTGGATTACAGGGTAAACAATGTAATTGTAAATATATCAGCATATGCAACCATATGTAAGAAACAGATTTCTATTATATAAGCCTGTCACTGATATTGTCCTGAAATGCACTCTATGAGAACATAAGGTCTGATGCAAAACAGATAGATAGATAGATAGATAGATAGATAGATAGATAGATAGATAGATAGATAGATAGATAGATAGATAGATAGATAGATAGCGATACAATATAGAGGTTTTGGCTGAGGGAACAGACCAGCCTCTGCTTCAGCACATTCTAATATGGGTCCCACAGATTTGGCAGACTGTATTTGGTAGGTATGATCTGGTGACCTTAAATAACCTTGCAAACTCATAGACAACTTGTTGGCTGTAAAGAGGAGTTTGGTACTGTCATGTTCAGAGGAACTCAACCAGCTGACATCTGCAGTATATTAGAAACCTTTCAAAATAAATGTTAACTGCTGTTTATAAAAATATATATATAGAAATCTATATATATGTTTGACACAATAATAAGAAAAATATCATTTCTTGCCCTTTACAGATTAGTTAGACCTATAAGCAGGGGACAAAATGACTTCATTTTAAATGGCAATAAACATTGGAAATAAAACTAATGACTGCTGCAAACTGGAAGCATTTATAACAGTCCAGAGAACAATTGTGTTTAAACAGATTTGAAAGCACTTAACATTCTCTTTTGTGGCAAATTCATTTAACTAGCCCACTAAGTGACCTAATCAGACACCAGTTAAGAACACCCCATTTCCACACAGAGAGGAAATGGGGAAAGCTGCAGGGTTGTAGCATTTGCAAATAACATTTTTTCACACTTCTTAAACATTTATATTAAACAATGTTCTGTCCTGTGCATCTATGAGAGAGACAGACAAATGCACTTTTACAGGTATAGTTTAAAACTCCATTACCTTCTGTTGTACTTATATTGCATTCATTTTTTAGCACACTGACAAGTCCTGGGTATTGATTTTTTTTTTTTTTCGGAGACATGAAAGAGGGTTTTTTTTTTGTTTTTTTTTTCTTTTTTACAGGCCTTCCCTGTGGAAAGGACCCAAAATTTAAAAAGGGGGATCCACCCAAAACCAAAGGGAAAGGATGATGCAATTAGGACCAAGCTCCCAGCTAGGAGGGGGAGAGGGAGAATTCAAAGTAGAAGGGAAAAAAAGCAGAGATCCCCCACCCCACAAACAACAGATCCAGTTAAACTTCCACAGCCATCAATATTGAGCAATGTTCCCCGAGACTGATTAACCCTCTCCGGCTCAGCAGTTTCTAACAGAGCTGGATATCAACACATTATAAATATTTCTTTATTTTTCTTTACTGCAGTTTTTTTCAGATTGTGAAGAAATTGGAAATATGTGATGCAAGTATTTGATTAACTGCAATAAGGCAAAATGTACATCAGTTTTACAAAGTGTCTGATGTTGCTCTTATCAGTTGTTTATCAATAACATCTTGGTCAGAGTGGACAGATAGGTTGAGCAGAACACAGGCTACAATATCCTGAATTAAAAGAAGGACCAAAAAAAGCAAATTCCAAACATTCTGGGAAAGATCTTAAACATCCTATTAATGGACTTCACTGACATACTCTTGTGGAAAACATAGTACAGTTCTCTTTCACTATTTTTTAACAACAAGCTGAATTGTAGCATTAAAATATTGCAAAATATTTATTGTACCTTTTCTGAAAAAAAAACCTGGAAATATAGATAGATAGATAGATAGATAGATAGATAGATAGATAGATACAGGTAGATAAATAAAATAGAAAAAAGATAGATAATAAAGGTAGACTAACAGACATACAGATAGATAGATAGATAGATAGATAGATAGATAGAGGTATATAGATAAATAAAATAGAAAAAATATAGATCATAAAGGTAGATAGATAGATAGATAGATAGATAGATAGATAGATAAAATAGAAAAAAGGTAGATAATAAAGGTAGACAGACAGACATACAGATATATAGATAGATAGATAGATAGATAGATAGATAGATAGATAGATAGATAGATAGATAGATAAAGGTATATAGATAAATAAAATAGAAAAAAGATAGATAATAAAGGTAGATGGATAGATAGATAGATGTAAATAGATAAAATAGAAAAAAGATAGATAATAAAGATTGATAGATAGATAGATAGATAGATAGATAGATAGATAAATAAATAAAGATAGATAGATAATAAAGATAGATAGATAGATAGATAGAATTTTATGAATTTTTAGCTGTGGTACTATACTATGCTAATTACAGAGAAGTCTTGTAGGCTGTTTCATAACCAATCCCTTTAAATGTTAAATGATTTTATCTTTATAGTACTATAAATACAAACTATTGGTGCCTAGCTCAATCTTTGTGCTCACTCTTATTAATAATAATAATAATAATAATAATAATAATAGTAATAATAAGTTATTTAATACATTTAACAGACCTCTTCTTTTACATGGAAAGTGGTAAAATCTTATTAAAATAATACATTACTTCTACTTCCAAACAAGTTGCCACTGTATACCTAAATATAGCAAATAGTTTACATAAAACACATGTTGAATACATATCAAATGAACTTTGTTAAGGAGGTAGAAAAATGTCTACAAAAAAAGGCCCCTGGTGCAATTGTAAACATAAACATTAATAATTAGAATATTAGCATTATGATTATAAAACTGACTAAAACATTTTATCTGCTGATAAGTCATTAACAAATCTATAGGACTGTCACTCACTAAAGGTAATCATCAATCATGTTCTATTATACCAGCTAAAACACCACTGTCAGGTAAAACTTCATAGTGTCGAGTATCGTAGGTGCAGCAGTGGACTGTATGAGTGTGGCCAAAAGTCATTAATGAGTTAAGGGGACTTTGGATGAAGGCCTTGTACTGGGAGATATAGTTTAAGGAATAACACTTGGTGCCCCGCCTTCTCTGACGCCACATGGACGGTTGCACTGGCGAAAACAGGATCTGGCAACAGCACTTGATTTATCTCTAAAGTTATCCCCGCAGACTATTTCATGTAGACCCCCTATTTACCCCGGATCTTCCCTCCTCCCCTATACACACGTGAGACTGAAGCTGAGGGGAAAGCAACTGACACAGCAACAGAGATGGAGAAATAAGAACACAGCTCCTTTCCTATTCTATCAGCGCATTGCTTGCAGTCATCCGGGCTCCTAAGGGTTAATAGGTTCACTCCTCCGTCTTCCAAAGGTAAGAGTGCCCCTATTCTCTATGAGCACAATATTTACTGTCTAGTGTGGATCTTAGGGCAGAGAGATATACAACTAGCACTGGTGATCCATGGATGTGAAAAAATTATATATACATGTGAGTGTGTATGTGTGTGTGTGTGTATATATATATATATATATATATATATATATATATAAAATCTGTGGGATATTTGGAAGCTGGCAGCAGTTGGTGATTGAGGGAGCTGTGTGTGTATATATATATATAATATATATATATATAATATATATATATATATATATATCTAGAGAGAGAAGGATGTGTGCTATGTGTATGTGTGTATATATATAGACATATATACATATATATACACACACACACATGTCTCTCGATCTATATATATATAATATATATTATATATATATTATATTATATAATATATATATATACACACACAAAACACACACCACTCATGGGTAGATAGATCGGTCTACCGATAGATAGATAGATAGATAGATAGATAGATAGATAGATAGATAGATAGATAGATAGATAGATAGATAGATAGACAGACAGACAGACAGACTGACAGATAGACAGATAGATAGATAGACAGACAGACAGACAGACAGACAGACAGATAGATAGATAGATAGATACAACAATGAACAATGTGAGAGTAAAAATACATATCTTTCTACAGATAGATTAAATAGATATATATTTGTATACAATTAGATATGGACAGACTATATATATATATATATATATATATATTTTATATATATAATTATATATATATATATATCTTATATATTATATATATATAATATATATATATAAAATTATACATAGTTTTACTGCTTGAAATAAATCTTGACAGAAATAATACTTCCCAAAGTCTCACCTTGGTCTCCAAGGAAGTTTACATCCCTTTTGCCACTTTTTTTTTCTCTACAGCAGCAAAGTAGGTAACCTGTACAATTAATGGTTAGTGTCTGAACACTCAGCAAACATTTTTTTTCCCAGAGAACATTGCATCTTTAAATGGCTACCATTTTGAAACCAGAATAACATTTCCAATAGACAGAAGAAATCCCCCCTCTGAATCCCCCTTGGCCTTTTTGAATTCACGCCCTGCCTTACATCAAACGCTTTTTTTGCTGATTAACTGCACAATCAGGTCCCTGTAGATGAGGAGGGGGGATAGGGAAGAGAAAAGCAGCCCCTTTTCTAGAGAACAATGCTATAATCTCAGCTCCATTGGACAGGAATGTCTGATTTCACAGCCCACTGCTTCTCCCATCTCCCAAAAACCCTGCCAAAGGTCCACCAAGGAGAAAACCCCTCCCCTTCAATGAAAAATGGACAATTTAGAAATGCAGCCTAATCATATCTGCCTGCTACACACAATGATGGAGGCAAGTGCAATGGTGAAATGTGTCTCAGCCAAGTGTGGTTACTGCTGACCATTGGTGTGCCAAGGCAGTGAACTATGTCTGCTGCGAAGCCTTATGGGCATCATATGGGCATAAATATTCTGTAGGTTCAGTTGAATAGAACAGGTTGCAACACTACAAAACTTGTGTGAAACACTAGAAAGTGTTAGATAGACTCTAGTCAGTGTGCTATAGACACATATGTTCCTTAGGGGGGGGGGACGACTTCTAGCAATTGTAAAACTACAACTCCCAGGATGCCCACAAAGGCTGAAAGCCACAGGCTGCCCACCACTCATGGCTCTATAGAGTTAGTGCTGGCATTGGGTGATTATTGCACAGTGGCATACCTCCTAACGTGTTACAGAAGAGGGACACCAATGGTTTATTGACAGAATTGTGTATTTTTTTTTTACTTCCAATTAAAAAATTTTACTAGATTTTTTACAAAAGTAAGAAATACAGTGTAAACTAATCATCAATGCTCATGACACTGGACAATGCTAATGATGCAAGAACACTATATAAAGTACACACGTGATTGTTATGGGCATCTACACTGTAATCATTTTTATTTACAAAATAAAATAAATATAAACATTCTTGTTGTCCAAATAGCAACAAACAAGGTGAAATCTGAATTGTAGCCTAATATGCAGCAAGGAACCAGAGAGGAGCTTCCTGGTGGCCAATATTTTAAGTTTATGGGTGCAGGATTATTTATCAAGTCAACAAAGGGACATGTAAGGACTCCGAGGGACAGGGTGAAAATGAGGGACTGTGCCTCCAGGAGAGGGACACTTGGAGTCCTGCAGTCAGCCTTGTCTTTATCACCAATCTCCACACTAACCCAGTGTCCCTCTCCGTTTTAGGCTAGGGGCTTCTGAGGTGTTCGCCTCTGGTCATGATCCCCTCCCCCTCCTCCTTTTCCTGGGTGAGAGCTGTTTCCCCATGTGTATGTGTCTTCCCTCATGGATGTGTTTACTCTCTAGGACCCTTCTGCTGGGACCAAAATCAATGAAAATCTAGTTGGAAAAAAAGGCGGGCAAACAAAAAAAATTTGTGAATGGAAGAATGTGTTTGTGCATTCATTGTTAAAATAAAGAGCGTGCGGTGACGTGGGGGCCGCCTCCACCAATCAGCGGGCGGATAATATTTTTAAATATCCTTAGGCTCCAGCCAATAGGATCTCAGGTGGCAAAGACTAGCGCAAGCGCTGACCAATCAGAGGCGGCCTATGCAAATCAGGATCTGTCCAAGCAGGAGCTGAATGTCAACTAGTCAAAGATGGAGGATGGAGCTGGGAGGCCATGAGGTTTGTACCGGGAGGAGAACCGTCTCTCTCGTCTCTAGGGAGGCACGGTGGCCGGCTAGAGGCCGAGCTCTGGAGCCCTGGGGACTCCTTCTGAAGCATAGGTGGCCGCTAGGCTCCTTGTCAGCCTCTTTGGCCAACTTTTCCAGGAGGAGGTGCTTCTTGTGCCCAGGTACCCTTCATGAATTTGGGGCTCAGGACTGGTAAGTAGCATCCGGGAGTTATGGGCGGAAATGGCGGGAGCTTAGGGGAGTGGTGAGGGCTGCAGTAGCAATTTGTGCATTGAGGGGGGCAGCGTCCCCTCTCGCGGCTGGGAGGGAAGGAGACACCCAAGAGGGGCCTCCAGGCTGCTGCACGGACTGCTCGGGTGTCAGGAGATGCCCGGGTGGCCAGCGAGGGGAGGGGCCAGGCAGATGGCTCCAGTGCTTGCAATGAGAGTCCCTGTCACTGTGTGTGCGGCGATCGTGTCAAACCGTGCGGGCAGCGTGTGATGCGGGCTGGGAGTGACGGGCTGAGCTGCAGTGGATGTGGCACATCGACGCCCATCCCGTGTGCAGGACACCCAGCGCCTTCTCTTTCACTTCAGCAGTGGCCGCAACTCCCCATCCTGAATCCGTGCGATGGGCACGACGCCTCCGCGATCTGGTCTGAGGACTGCATCCCACGGTGACAGCGGCTGGACCCGAGATCGCAGACAGCCAAAGTTTGGACCTCAGTGCCACCTCCGAGAACTTGCACCGAACGTGCTGCTCCTCCCTGATCGTCAGCACTGGCGTCCAGGATGCTCCTGCAGCTGTGTGTGGCGAGAGATCGGGTATTTGTGGCAGCTCTCATGTGCATGCTCCCACACCCACATCTACTTCGCCTCCATTTTCCACCCAGTCCTAGAAGATCGTTACTGTGTGTCCTCTGTGGAGCAGGATCGACCCTGGGGCTTGGCCTTTACCTTGCTGCTTTCACATTGACACTTTTATTACACTTCTGTGTAGGGAGTTTCATTTCACTTCTTGCTAAATATTTCATTCACGTAGAAAAAATTACAGTGGTCGCCTGTCACTTCTCTACCTTCATTTACCGACTCTGAACTTGACGTATAATGTTATTGTCAAATTCCCAATGCGGTTTTGATCCTGCTTCAGCACCTACGAGGTGCCTTTGTTTAATCTCCATGTATATATGTGTGTATGTGTATATATATGCGATGTGTGTGTATATATGATATGTGTTTACCACTATACGTGTGTATATCTTTATAGAAATATATATCATGTGTGTATGTATGTATATATATATATATATGATGTAGTTATAGCTCTATGTATACAAATGTGTATATTTATATACGTGTATATTTATATACGTGTATATTTATATACGTGTATATATATAATTCATGTATGTATACCTCTATATTTGAGTGTGTGTGTTTATATAATTATATATATATATATATATATATATAAATTGTGTGTGTGTACACCTATACTGTGTGTGTGTGTGTGTATATATATATATAAATATATAATTATATATATATATATATATATATATATATATATATAGTTATATTTCTATGTGTATATATATATGTATCATATGTGTATGAATACCTCTACACGTGTAAATATGTAGGTATATATTATATATACATATATTTGTGTGTATGTATACCTCTATATGTGTGTACAAATATAAATGTATGTGTGTATAAATATAAACATGCATATGACGTGTGTACGTATGTGTATATATATATATATTGTATATATGTGTGTGTGTAATTATATATACATAATGTATATACACACATAAAAACACACTTATGTATTAGATTTACAAGACTAAGATATTTGGAAGCAGCAGCAGTTGGTTATTGACGAGGCTGTGTGTATATATGAACGTTGATATGTATATTCATTTAATATTATAATATATATAATACACGTATGTATATAATATAATATATATAGCTGTATTTACATGACTACAGGATATTTGGAAGCAGCAGCAGTTGGTTATTGACGAGGCTGTGTGTATATATGAACGTTGATATGTATATTCATTTATATTTATATATATATAATATTATAATATATATATATTATATATATATATATATACACACACACACGTATATATATAATATATTTAGCTGTATTTACATAACTATAGGCTATTTGGAAGCAGCAGCAGTTGGTGATTGACGAGGCTGTGTGTATATATGAACGTTGATATGTATATTCATTTATATATATATATATATATATATACACACACACGTATATATATAATATATTTAGCTGTATTTACATAACTATAGGATATTTGGAAGCAGCAGCAGTTGGTGATAGACGAGGCTGTGTGTGTATATATGAACGTTTATATGTATATTCATTTATATATACACACATGTACATATATATTATATATGGCTTTATTTACATGACTATAGGATATCTGGGAGCTGTCAGCAGTTGGTGATTGGCAGAGCTGTGTGTAACTTTACTGTCATCCGCGGCCCTTTTTCTGTTGTACTACTGGAAAGTGTAATTAGCAGTGCAATATTAAAAGGGCATTGGTTGGCAGAGCCCCATCGCTTTCGTTCATTGAGTGCCCTTACAGGCCCATTTCCTATCTATTTAGCGACTGCGAGCATTGGACCTGTATATGCTGCCAGCCTCTGTGAGATGAAAAGCCTTAACTGCTGTATTTTGGTAGCCCCCAGTGCCACATTGCATGGTACATTATTTATTTTTGAGGCTTTCATGGCTGCTGTTGGCTGAACGAGCTCACACTGAACACTCAGTATTAAATGACTCGTTTATCGCTATTATTATTTATATTTTTACTAAAATTGCAGAGTTTTTTCTTAGATTTTAGTAATATTTATATTGGAATGTTTGTGTTTTCTGTGTGCCTCCTGTTAAATGTGCACTAGCCAACAAGCTACTTCCATGCTGTCCTTTGAATTTTTGAAGTAGCTTTATTTTTTTACAATGTATCGTTTAGTATTTTTAAAAAATATTTCCTTTTATATAGATATATTGTTACTTACACCCACCCCATTCCCCAATGATCGTTTCTCAAGGCACAATATAGCAATTTTTTATAGAACTGTTTTAGCTCTATTTTTTGTTTTCTCCCCCTCCCCCCATGAATAATGCATTGTGCTGCTGTACCCACTGGATATGCACAGGAGTGACCCTCTAAGCTGGTGAGAGATGCTCTGACAGTGTTGCACTACTGTGTTTTCTAATGAAGCAGTGCAATAGTATTGTCAAAGCATTTCATTCCAGTACATCCCCCATGTTGGTGCTTTCTTTGGAGGACCAGTGCTGTAGATGGTACCGTATTAGTGGTGCCATGCTCCCTTCCAGGGCGGCCATCGCCCCTGCGTGTTGTGCAGGATGCCTGTTGGTTTCTGTGTGTTTTTGTTTGATTTCAACCTGCATAAAAATGAACACATACGCCAGCAAATCCCACCTTAACCCATTCTTGCCGGAGGGAGGGGTGTGTAGGGAATAAGCTTTATTGTACGACGGTGCAGCTTCTCTCCTATACTGAATGAATAGCACATATTTTACGTCACTGCTGGAAGTGTATTCCTGTATATATTGTACAATTTCTACTTCCTATATAAATAGGAAGATGCACATTTCCCGGATAGACCAGAACGAAAATGCCATTCTATTATTGCCTTTTATATTGGAATTAACTGCATTCATTTCCATGCAATACGTTTAGTAGGGCTATAGGCAATATCTAATCCGGGGGGCACAGGAATGGACGCTGTATTCTAGAAATTCTCCCAGATGAGATCTATTAGGCCTACGTAGGTTCTTAGAAGGTCTATTTTATTTTCTAGACCTCCTATGTCCAGTAATTTGGCCCTTAGCTGTCCCTCCAGAATCCACGATTGTTTTGTTGTACAGCATGGCCATGTATTCAGCTCAATCCGATTCCCTAGAATTCTGGCCTAAAGCTGGAATCTAAGGATATGCTGGTTTGTGATCTGGAGAGGAGCATGAAATGAAACCCTGCTAGAGTATAACATCTGACACTCTTTGTAGGCCTCATGGCTTTGTCCTGACATGACGTAGTAGCCTGGATGGAAGTGTGTGGGCACGGCCTATACTTATGGCTCCAGGGTGGAGAATGACTTGTGGCATGGTGGGTCACAGGGATCGGGCACCAACTGGGGTATTTCCAAGTCCAGTGTGTATGGGTAGTGATGCTGACAGGCGAGCATTCTTATTATGTACTTGATTCTTATGACCTTCTCAATGTTTTTGGTATTTACACTTGTTTATTATTTTAGAATTGTGAAACGCTAAACATTCTATTGATCCCTGGTGGGCTGGAGGTGATGCTGCAGGAACCTCAGCATCCAAGCCGTGGTCTAGAAGGGGCTCCATCTGAGGAGGAAGCCATGGCTGTTATTTGTGGAAAGGAATATTTTTGTTGTGTCTTGTTGGACAGGAGGGTGTGTCTTGATCAATGCCACTGAATGTGTATGGAGAAGTGAGAAGGGTATGTAATATTGCTGGGCTGTGTGCTGTATATAGCATGTATATGTGTAGTGTGTGCGGGTTGCAGGCGGGGGGAGGGCTGTGGAATGCAGTGAATCAGGTCGGGCTGAGCAGGGGGAGGGGATAGCCTCGGGAGAGCTTCCATCCTGTCGTTGCATAAACTTGTTAAAAGAAGCCCTCATGAGTAGGAAGCGGCCTGGGACAGGGAGGGGATCGCAGTGTACATCGGACCCTTGTGAGTGAGCATTGACAGTGCTGGGCTCTTGTCCTCTATACTACCCCATACACCAGAATGTCAAGCCCTGTGCCAGCCATGATTCACTATTCAACTTAATCATGTTCTGGTGATCAGTCTAATCTTCTATTCCCCATAGCAATGTTTGTGTTTATTAATGTGATTAGATCTTTAACAGATGGATACAACGTATAACTTCTCACTTCAGATCAGTGGCATGCACTATGTAGCTATATCTTACATGACAGCCTGATGCCATCTAAATAGGTATGAAGAACCCTGGTGTGACTAGGAGCCTCCCGGGCATCTTGAACGTAAAAAAACAGCCCGAAAGGCGAATTACAAGGATTGCTGACAGTTTTTGCTCTCACCTGGGCAGGTTGGATCCTGCATGGCACAGGAATCCCCTGTGTATCTGGAGATTTGTACAAGCTTGCTAGATAGGTTTAACTAGGTAATGCTGGAATGCTTGGAATCATAGGTTAACCTATGTTGATTAACCCTTTTATCATGGATGGGAAATTCCCATATTTAATCATAAAGTGGGGAGCCAGTACTGACTATATGCAGTAGTGTACTCTGACAAGTCTTGCTTTAAAACAACATTGTATTATGTTTCATTTCATGTACGTATTATTTCTGTTCTTACCTTTTATGAGACTTGGCTGTTTCTTCTATGTAAACAATGATCTACTATTTATGGCCTATTAAAAAGGTCAGGTGTTTCTAAACAATAAATCGTTTAAGCAATCTAAAAAAAAAAGTTTTAAAAATACAAACGCTGCATGTTGCACGGGTCACCTAAAATTGTGCTCGAAACGCGTCAGTGGCCTTCACTTAAAGTTTGCTTTTTTTGCGATTTGGATGTTGGAAACCCCCCTTCGGGTTTAAAAATACAACAGTGATGTCAGATGTAAGGTGCTCGAAATACAGAGAAACTTCAATCTGTAATATCCCAGAGAGCACGGTGTATTATTAGCTGACGTCTCCTATGAGACAAAGGCCATTGCTGAAATGTGATAAAGTGAGGATGTGCTTCTAAACATATGTGAACATGATCTAGCTCCTGGGGTATAAATAGCAGACTTTAGCTAATGTCTTGGTTTAAAGTTGGTTATAATAAGTGCTAACACATTCTCGGAATGGATGGCTTTATTAGGACACCGATCAGACTAACAAGTGTGGTATATACAGTTTAGAAATACCATGGAACAGCCTGAGCTTTCTGCCATCACTGTTGTGAAGTGTGGCTGGCTGTCCCTGATCGCCCCCATATTTCTGTCATGGCGGCCAGCACTGCAACATCCTAGTAAGTGGCTATTCAGAAAGGGAAAGATTTTCATGCCTTGATCATAATAAGGAAATAGTTTTTTTTTTTTTTTTTTTTTTTTTATTCCTCTAGATGTAACAAATGGACATGTTATATTATCAGGGAGCCTTGTTTATTCGGTCGTATCTGAGAAGGGGTGTGAGAAAATGGGAAAGCTTATGAATGTATGCACAATACAAGAGTAACCCATTGGTGGCCATTGATCAGTTGTTTACCAGGGTTTTGCTGGTTAGAATGGTACATCAAAGGAGACTGGGCCTGTCTCACACTGTTCTGTGGAACGTGAGGAATCTTTAATGCAATAGTAAGATCAATGTGGAATGCATACATTAGCCAGGAATCCATGAATTACATGATTGTATCCCGTTTCCACTTTCCTTTAATCCGCTGGAAAACCAGTCAGTGGAGGGAAGAAAGGAGAAGGGAAAGGAGGAGAATCAAGTGTCAAAAAAGTGAATTGGTTGTAGAGGGGGAGGGGATTGGATTGTGGGAGAAGGAGGGTGTGTGTGGGGTCGTAGAGAGAGGGGGTGTCTCTTTTCCTTAAAATGAGAAAACAGACCCCCCCCCCCTTTCCCTCCACTCCATTTCCTGAAAGGTTAAACAAGCAGGATCAATAGAAAACTGCCATCAACTACGGCAGAAGTTTGTTGAAAATGGTAAAGTAGGAATATTCATCAATGTATTTTCCTTGTGTAAACTGTGATAAAATGGCGTTACTTCCCAAGTGTCATGTGGGGGGAAGTGAAGCCACAGCATCAGATAGTACTTATGATGGTTAATAACAATAATGTGACCAGTGCCCTATACCTCTGGGATTTGAGTAACCATTGTTAATTTAAATTTAGATTTTCCTAATTTTGTCAGATTTATTTATATATATATATATATATATATATATATATATATATATATTAATCCAGAGTTAATTGATATTTTGGGCTGAGGCCAAGCAAGCATCCCACTTCAAAAAGTTCTTTGGCTCCTTTCCTCTCGTTTGTGATATCTGTGCTTATTATGACCAGGTTTAATACATCTTATAGAAAAGACTAGATTTTTTTTTTAATTTTTTTTATGCATGTCACTGTTTTATTTATTTTGTGCATTATCACTGTAAACCTTAATTCCCTGAACTTTCCTTCCCAACAGGTATCTGTTTCCTTGTATGTTACGACAGTGTCTTCCTGACCTTGGGGAAGAGACCCTATCAATATTGCCTCTGCTTTTGACATCAGAGTAGTAGTGCAATATTGCTTATAGGGTCTTTTCCTTGAGACACCTCCCCCCTCGTGCACAGTTTCATGAAGATGTTTGTGTGCCCCCCAACTATCTCCTTTGTGCAGCCATGGAAAACAACTTTTTGATAAATCGCCTCATGAGTTTAGCATGAATAGTGTTTCCTTCTTGTATTTGTTTATGGTTTGTTATTTATTTTATTATTTGTTTCACTATTGTTGCTGTGAAAATGCTACAAATAGCCAAATGCAGAACATGTATCCTGTATGTCTCTTCTGTATTGTAGCATTATTCCCTGTAACTCTATCCACCCCTTTGTAAACATTTAGTGCATTCTGCTGCTTGTTGACGTGTATTAGGCAGCTATTCTATAATAAGCCCAGTATAGAGGAAACATGACATTTTGTGTGTGACTGAGTTCTGATTGGTGGGTTAGATAAAGTATGAAACCTACACATTATATAACAATGTTTGTATCTTGATATGTTATTATGTGTTCTGGATTCCCACACCTCTCAAACACTGGCTCCAGGGTACAGGCTTTTCTGTATCACAATAGCACGTGGGGTATACACTTTCTGGGTGATGCCCTGTTTATGCTGAGGAGTGGAGTGGCGTAAATAGTGAATTTGGTGGTTGTATATCATCCCTAAAATGTATTTTGTGCCTCAGCTCAGGGAATTCGTACTGTGCTGAAAGTTTGGATGAAATAGTGGGTCCAAAGGAAGGCATTTGCAATAGCCTCCTCTACCCCCCCTCCCATTCGCAGCAGCCCTGCCAGGGACCCTCTGTAATGGCAGATCACGTGACGAGCTGTTTGGTCTGAGGTATGTGAGAAAAGAGAGAGCGAGCCTAACATTGGTCTGGGAGGGGCAGAATGCGAGGTTTTCCTAGGGCAGAATGTGAGGAGGCAGTGTGTGTGTTAGTGATGGCTGACGGCTGAGATGGATAGGAGGGGCTCACAGGGGCAGAGTGTGGGTGGCCTATCCTGCTATTTTCAGGTGGTTTGTGGATGTGCTCTTTTGGGACCTGTGAGGCCCAGGAAAAGGGCTCAGTGGGTGGTGACCAGACACTCGCTTAATACAGTCAGCGCGAGATCAGGGCTTAGCCCTCCAGCCCCTTCTCCCCACTACTGTATCAGCTGAAGCCTTCTCCGCCGCTGAAGGGGTTAATGTGTAAGATCTGTGTGTAGTGCTGTGGCCAGAGGAGCAGAACCCCCTGGGCTGCCTGACACTCTTTCCCTGTTGCACTACTGTAACAATGAAATAAGCAGTGCAATGATGAAAGGGCATCAGTCTGAACCGAACTCCAGAGTGTCCAGGAGAGAGGAGCCCTCCCAGGAAGCCGCCCTGTCACCCTCCTGTACTGGATGTGTCTCCACTAAGTTCTCGATTGTCCTTGATACTATTCTGTGTATGTTTGCTCTCATGAATAAACATGTTACATGGTGGAAGCACGAGCCCGTGTTGTTTTTGTCACTTTCCACAACGTCCTTTTCTGTTTCCACAAATGAGCTTGTGTGTAACTGCATAGAGCATGCTGCTGGGTCATACATGGAACCATTGTATCACCCCTAATTCAGGCAGGCACCCCCACGTCTGAGCAAAGCCGCATGGTATCACCCCTGCCTCAGCCAGGCACCCCCACATCTGAGCAAAACCGCATGGTATCACCCCTACCTCAGCCAGGCACCCCCACATCTGAGCAAAACCGCATGGTATCACCCCTGCCTCAGCCAGGCACCCCCACATCTGAGCAAAACCGCATGGTATCACCCCTACCTCAGCCAGGCACCCCCACGTCTGAGCAAAGCCGCATGGTATCACCCCTACCTCAGCCAGGCACCCCCACATCTGAGCAAAGCCGCATGGTATCACCCCTACCTCAGCCAGGCACCCCCACATCTGAGCAAAGCCGCATGGTATCACCCCTGCCTCAGCCAGGCACCCCCACATCTGAGCAAAACCGCATGGTATCACTCCTGCCTCAGCCAGGCACCCCACATCTAAGCAAAGCCAGAATGGTATCACCCCTGCCTCAGCCAGGCACCCCCACATCTGAGCAAAGCCGCATGGTATCACCCCTGCCTCAGCCAGGCACCCCCACATCTGAGCAAAGCCGCATGGTATCACCCCTACCTCAGCCAGGCACCCCCACATCTAAGCAATGGCAGTATACATTGTATCACTCCTGCCTCAGCCAGGCACCCCACATCTAAGCAATGAAGTATACATTGTATCACCCCTACCTCAGCCAGGCACCCCACATCTAAGCAATGGCAGTATGGTATCACCCCTGCCTCAGCCAGGCACCCCACATCTAAGCAATGGCAGTATGGTATCACCCCTGCCTCAGCCAGGCACCCCACATCTAAGCAATGGCAGTATGGTATCAACCCCGTGCCCTCTGCCAGGCTCCCACTTCTAAAGCTATGGATGTATGGTATCACCCCTGCCTCTAGCCAGGCACCCTCACTTCTAAGCAATTGTGGCTGTGGATGGTTGAACCATGACCTCTAGACCAGGCTCCCCAAATTAAGCAAAAAAAATTGGCAGTATGGTATCACCCCCCTGCCATCAGCAGGCACCCTCACATCTAAGCACATTGGCAGTATTACTTTGTATGTACCCCTTACCTTGCCAGACAAGCCCCACATCTAAGCATTGGGCACGATATGGTATAACCCCTGTCCTCAGCCAGGCAAACCCACATATAAGCAATGGATGGATAAGTTAGGTATCACCCTGCCTCAGCCAGGCACCCCACCCACATCTTGCCTGAGGCAATTGCAGTATACTTCGTAGCTTCCTGACATCAGACAGGCACCCCACATCCTAAGCAATGGCAGTATACCTTGGTATTCCTGGGATGTGGAGAGTCGGGAGGTAGTCATAAATTGGTCTGACTCCCAAAATTATATTATAAGTTGATCCAGTTATTTACAATGCAAAGAGCTAGAGGGATTTGGGTCTGGCCAGTGCTGCTGTCCCGTATCTGCAGCTTTCCCAATATCCACTTGAGGAGTGTAATTGATGACATGGAGAAGGACAAAGCGCTCATTTGCTTTGCCCCCAGGTCAAAAAAGACTTTGATCCCTTGAGCAAACAGATTTCAGCAAAAATTTTTCTGTTTTTCAAAGAAGTAGAAGATCAACCATTATATTCTTAATACTGACTGTGGCTGGAGGCTTATTCATTTATACCCTGACATTGTTAGAAGATGTTGCCACCTGTGGTAACCGCTTTGACCCATACCATGTTAGTGTAGTGTGGCACGTTATTAGCTGGATAATTTAATATTGAGATCTTGGGGTTCGTGGTTGTCATGTATGCAGGATCTGATGGAGGAAATACTATTTCTCTGTATAAATATATAATTTCAGAGACTCCACATTATGTTCCTGCATGTGTTATGCCATACTTTAAAATGGTTTCTGTTGTCTATTGTCCATGTCCAATTAAAATATTTCTACTTGACACTCGCAAATTGGTAACATTGTTTTGTAATTGTGACTGTCAAGGCTCTAGTCTCTCACCATCACTAATGCTTATGTACATGGGCTACTGTATATCTTTATTTAAAGTCATCTTCGCTATCTTATACATATATGTCCGACGTGATGTTTTTAGTCTCCTGTCGTGCTTCTAGTTCTGAAGATTCTTTCCTGTAACTGCATTGTTATTCTGTTGTTGCTCCTTAAAAATCAATATTGTTAATTTTTATTATTTTGTTAGTATTTGGAATACCACCTATTGGGCTTTAATACTGCATGAAATACTCTGGGCTCTGAATCAGATTCAAGCATGTCGTGGTCCAAAATCTGATCACAGTTATATTCTTCTTTTGTCCACGTGTTGTGCGCAGATGGACTTGGATTCTAATACAGCTATTTTCCTTCAACTGTTATCCCACAAGTGTTCAAAGATCAAAACATTGTTACCATTTTGATTGTCAGTGTTCTGTTCTTACATAATTAAGCTTGTTTATTGTATCTAAGGTGATAACTGCCTGATGTTACTTTTTCTACAGTAAAGTTATCACTTAATAAGGGCCGTATATGAACGGTGTTTTACATAGTAGGAAGTCGGGAGTCGGAGGTTTGGGAAATTTGGCGTTGGGATGGGCTTTAGGCTCTTGCCAGAATCAATCAGCCCTGATTGTTATCATCCTGCCTCAGCCAGGCCTACCCCACATCTATGCAATGCAGTATACATTGTATCACCCCTTCTATGCCAGGAACCCCCACCATCTAAGCTTTTATTGGCAGTTATACATGAGTATCAATCTGCCTCTGACTGGCAACCACACATCTAAGCTATAAAAAATTTGGCATTATAAATTGTATCACCCTTACCTCAGCCAAGGTCCAGCCCCCACTTTTGCAAGGCAGTTATACATTGTGTTTCAACCCTTCATCTCCCAGGCACCCCAACATCTTTGCAATGGCAGTATTACTTTGTTGCACCCCCCTACCTTCAGCCAGACAGCACTACAATATATACCAATCGGCCTAGTATATACATTGTATCACTCCTGCCTCTGCCAGGCACCCTCATCTAACAATGGCCAGTATCTTTGTACACCCCCTACCTCAGCAGACAGCGAACAGCTGAGCAATGGCTGATTTACATTGTATAACACCTTAACTCACCCCAGGACCACCAACATCTAGCAATGGCAGTTATACATTGATATCACCCACTAACCTCAGCCAGACAGCCCCCACATCTAACATGGCAGTATATATATTGTATTAATCCTGCCATCAGCCAGGCACCCCACACATATAACTATGGCAGGTTTACAATGTATCACCCCATACATCAAGCCAAGACAGCCCCACATCTAGCAATGGCAGTTTATATCATTGTATAACTCCTGCCTTAGCACCCGGCACCACCACATCTAAGCTAATTGGCAGGTTATTACATGGTTTTCACCTGCCCTAGCAGGCACCCCAACAATATATGCAATAGCAGTTATAGTATTTGTTCACTCCTCGCCTCAGACCAGGAACCCCAAATATTATGCATTGGCAGTAGACATTGTTATACCCATGCTCAGCCTGGCACCAACATCTAAGCAATGGCAGTTTTTCATTGATCACACCTACCTCAGCCAGGACAGCCCCATCTAAGCATTGGCAAGTATTATACATTGTATCACTCCTGCCTCAGCCAGGCACCCCAATCTAATCCTAATGGCTGTATGGTATCAACCCTGCCTCAGACAGGCTACCACTTCTAAAGCCATGTTGGCAGGTTTAGGTTTCCTCCCCTACCTCAGCCAGGAACACCTCATCCTAAGCAATGGCAGTATTATTGTTTGTCATAAAACAGCCAGACAGCCCACATCTAAGCAAATGGCAGTATACATTGTATCACTATGCCTCAGCAGGCACCCAACTATCTAAGAAAAATGGCCAGAGTATTACATTGTATGACACCTTCATCCAAGCTGATGCCCAACTATCTATGCAATATGCAGCTATACAAATTGTTAGCACTCCTGCATCAGCAAGGCACCACTCATCTTTGATTGGCTGGATAATATTTGGATGACTATTGCCTTGCACATGCTGTTTTGTTCTATATGAAGGCTGGTTTACTTTTGGATCGTACTTTGTTTACTCCGTTTGGCTTCAGCCGGGCACCACTCATGCGAGCCATGCTGTATTCATTTTTTTCGTTAGAATTGTATCACACATGCTCAGCAGACAACCGAATGCAAGGCACTTTACGTCGTATGTACAATTGTATCGCATCTAAGCACACCAGTCTACATTGTATATACTACTGTATCACTCCTGCCTCGGCCAAGCAACCCTCAACTAAGCAATGGCAGCTCAGTATACATTGTTTTGAAGAAAAAGGTTTCACTCCTGAACTCAGCAGGGAGCACTACATCTTGCAAGAGTAAATATACATGGTATGTACTATTACATCTGTCTGCTGTATGCGAGAGAGCCCCATAGTACTGGCAGTTACTTTGTTATCTACAAAGTGTATTAGTCCTGGCTCAGCCAGACGGCCCAATTAATGTAACTGCAGTAGAACAGTTTACTTTCTAGCGCCACCTGCTGCTCAGCATCCAGACGAGCGGGAATAGCAATTTTATGGGCGGCAGGAAAAAACTTGTAGGTGTCGTTGATAGAATGCCAGGCAGGCTCCGCCTTCCGCTCCAAAGGCTGCTTTCTGTGTACCCCATTGAGAGCCCCCTCTCCTGGGGCCTAAGTGCGGGATGATAGGGGGGGGAAAGCCGAATTTCCCATGCAGTCTATGTACAGAGAAAATGGCTGCAGCTCCTCTAACACGTGGTGGAACCAGGCTGCACCAGCGCCCTGTCTCCTCTACAACATGATTCATATGTATTCTATGTGTGTGCAATTTATATAGTATCATTCATATTTTGTAGATGTGTGTGTGTATTATATATATATTTATATATAATTTATATATATATTTAGTATATATAGATATATATTATATGGTTTATAGTGTGTGTGTATGTGTGTTATTTTATTATCATATATTATATATATTTATATATAATATATTTTTATATATTTACACAACACATATGATGGGGCTACGTTGGGTGTGTGTGTATGTGGGTGTGTGTGTATGTCGTATATATATATATTTATATATATATATATATTTTTCTTTCACAATTATATGGGGGTACGTGTGTGTGTGTGTGGAGGTATGTATGTGTGTTGTGGATACACACAACAATATATATACACCCTTAGATGTTTGTAATATACATTCACACTCACTCACCCACACACAAAACAAACCACACCACACATCACACATATAGCCCATTTTTATATAATTATTATATATATCGTATACTAATCATACCTACTCACTTAAACACAATATATGTGTGTATGTGTGTGTAGATATATTATTTATATATTTATATATATCTATATATATAGATACATCAAACTAACATACACTCACCACACACACACAAGTAAGCCCCAGTTATGTGTGTGTGTGTGTACTGTGGGGGTGTATTTATATATATATATATATTATTATATGATATTTATTTATATATATTTAATTAATAATAGATTTAGATATATAGCCCTCACATATATGGGGGTTTTTAGGTTATGATGGGTTGTGTGTATTTATTTAGTACATACTTTGGGGTTTATATATGTGTGTGTGGTGTATATGTATGGGTGTGGTTGTATTATTGGGGTTTTATGTGGTGGTATATTAGATTATTTATTTAGATACATATATATTTATTGAGTTGATTAATTATATTTATGTGTGTGTTAGGTGTGTGTGTGAATTATTATTATTATATATATATATATATATTTTATTAGATATGGAGACGTTATATATGGTTGTGTGTATTTGTATTTTATTTTTTTGTTTATTATTATACACACACTTTTTCATATATCGTGTTTTTAATATAGATTTGGGGGTTATATGTGTGATGGGTTGTGTGTGTATAAGGTATTGGGATGTGTATATGTTTGTATTGATATATATAGAGTTATGGGGGGCTTTATATGTTATCGTGTAAGGGGGTGGGTGGGAGGTTGGTGGTGAGGTGTGTGGGCGGGGGTGTGTGATGTTGAGTTGTTTTGTGTGTGGTGGCGAGAGGCGGGTGATGGGGGGAGAGGGGGGTTGTGTTTTGTGTGTGTTGGGGGGTGTGGGTGGGTGTCGGGGTGTGTGTGTGTGGGATGTTTGGGGATGTGTGTGTTTTGTGTGAGAGTGTGTGTGTTGTGTGTGTGATTGGGTGGGGGGGGGGTGTTGGTGTTGGGGGGTTGATTGTGGGGGTGTGGTGTGGGAAGGTGGGGGGGGGGAGGGGGAGGTGGTTCGGGAGGGGGTTTTTGGTGGTGAGTTTGTGTGTGTGTGTGAGGGGGGGGTGAGAGGGGTGGCAAGGGGGGGGGGGGGTTGGGCGGGGAGGTGGGGTGGGGGTGGATTGGGGTTGGGGGATGAGAGGTGTGTGTGTGGTGGTGGGGAGGTGTGGTTGTGGTGTGTGTGTAGGTGTGTGAGTGTGGTGGGTGGGGGAGTGAGGCGTGGGGGTCGCATTAGTGAGGGGGTAGGGTGTAGTGGGGGTGAAGTGGGTGGTGTGTGTGCGTGTGTGAGGGGGGGGTGAAGGGTGGTGGAGGGGGGTGGGTGTGGGTGGGGTGGGGTGGGTGTGTGGTGGTGTGTGTTGTGTGGTGTGTGTGTGGTGTGTGTTGTGGGTGTTGTGTGTGTGGTGTGTTGTGTGGGGGTGTGGGTTGGGGGGGGGGGGGGGAGGGGGGTTCGTGGGGGGGTGTGATGGTGTGGTGTGTGTGAAGGGAGTGTTGTTCAAATGTGTGTGGGCTGTGTCGGGTGTGTATATATATCTGGTGTGTGTGTTGTGTTAAAGTGTGTGTGGTCGTGGGTGTAATGTTATGTTGTTAAAATGTGTGTGTGTGTGGTGTGTGTGTGTGTGTATGTGTGGTGTCTCTATATATGTGTTAAATGTGCGTGAGGGTGTGTCTATATGTGTGTGTGAGTGTGTGTGATAGAGGGTTGATTTGGGGTTGGGGGAACGGTTGGTTTGGAGAGGGTGGTTGTGTGTTGTTTTGGGTGAGTTGGGTGGGGGGGGAGTGGGGTATTGTTTTATTTAATTGGGGGTGTGTGTGTTTTTGTTGTGTATTTTGATATATAGTTGTTTGTGATGTTTTATTTTTAGGTTTTGATTTATTTCTTATTTTGTCCCACTCACTCATATTTCCATAGAGATTTTCAACACTTCTTTTTATCCATTTTTTATGTTTGATATGATATATAGATATATTTTTTATATTTGTGTTGGATTATTTGATATTATTGGGGGTTGGTGGTGAGGGGGGGGGTAGTTGTCGTGTGTGTGTGTGTTGTTTTGTTTGGGTGTTGATGATATGTATTATATATATTTTATAGATTATGGGGTTGTAAGGTGGTTTTATAGGGTTTATGTGTTGTTTATTATTTTGTATTATATTTATATATATTATTAATTATATTATATATATATATGGGGTTGTGTGAGGTGGTGTGGGTGGGGTTGTTTGTTTGTCTATGTTTGTGTGTATATATATATATATATTTATATATATTAACCTCATCACATAATCATATATATGTATATGTAGGTGTATATGTATATAGGGTTATTATGTATGTGTAGTGTGGTTCTTAGTTTATACATCAATTATTTTTATATTTTTATATGTAGAGAATAATATATTTAATTATTATATATAGTTTTGTATGTGTGTGTTGGTAAATATATATATTTATATAGGGTCGTTATTATATATATTGGGTTATATGCGTGTGTTTGTGTGTGTGTGTGTGTGTGTATTATATATAATTTTATATTTCATATATATATATATTATATATATTATATTAATTTTTACTATATTTATATATTAGTTATTTATATATTTATTAGATTAGATTAATGGACTGTTATGTTTCTTTAGAACTGGGGGCCCGCCTGTGACTCATTATACAGGAATTTAGAGTGTCGGGTAGTCGAGGGGGGGAGGGGGGGCAGTGTTTATTTTCCTCCTGACCTTGCCTGGCTGGTCAGTGAGAGACCTGACAGCTGCTTCTTTGAAGACTGCAGAGGTTATGACCCACTGGGCCTTTCTCCCCTCTGTCCCTAGAGCTGCTGAGTCAATCAGGTTGAAGGTGAGGGGGCAGGGATGAAGAGGAGGAGGTGGTGGGGGATAGGAAGCGATGCTGAAGGGGGAGGGGTTGCACTCAATGACTTGCCCTTTCTTTGGTTTACAATCTGTGAATGAATTGAAGAATGACATGGAGATCCAAGGAGGAACTAGTACTTCCACTAGCAAGACAGCTGCAGGACACCGAGCAGTGCAACCTCCTCACTGACATGTCACCAGCTGCTTCAGTCTCCTAACACAACATAGCACAACTGGGTGGGACAAAGCGGAGATGCCCATTCTAAGTCCTCCTGGAAAGCTGACTTGCCATTTACTGCACACACAGCGATTAACCCTAATGGCGCCTATACCGGTCTCCATTTGCAGCGGCACGTTCCACTGAAACCAGGCGCAGAGATGCATATGGGGGAGGGGGAGCTACTTTCACAGCTGGAGTAGTGTATATATATTCTATGATGATAGAGAAATGACAAATAATCACAACATAAGGCCAGGAATTCAAATGGCACTACCAAGGAGGAATTGTTTCTTAAATTCCATGCTTTTCAGTGGCTAAACATCCTCAACAGGAGAATTAGTCAAATTTTGCTGTATTTTGCATAACAAGCAGGTAGTATGGACACTTGCCCTCTTTATTATGCCTCCATTTTCTATCCAATCTTAAAGTAATGCAGTACATTTCTGTATTTAGCATATCAGGGCGGAGGTAGGAACAATCATTACATTTGTGTTACCGAAATGGGTGATCACAATCGATTCTCAGGGCATATGTACTAAAAGCCGCGAACTGCAGATAATACGCGAGTGGGATTTCTCCTGACTATGCTCATACTTGATAGGTTTTATAGGGAGAGGAAACAAGCGTACACGTCTGTAGTCACACGTCAGACAGACTCGCCTTGTAACAATGAGGAGGCTCAGGCTGCTTTGTACAACACATTTCCTGTAGTCTCCTTGCCATGTGGAGAGAGTCTAGATCTGGCGCTCTTCTCTCTGCTACATCCCTATATAACTGCATAGACCCTGTACAATATAGGAAGTGTAATTCTCCATAAAAAAAGCATCACAACTGTCGTGATCAGGGCAGTACAATGGTTCTCTCGCATGGCCAGTGAGTAATCTAGGTGCAAAGAGGGTCTGTTCCTCCTACTCTTCATTAGGTACTTAAAAGACATCTTAATTGGAATGTAAATCCTGTCCCACACGTACCTAAAGCCAGGAATGCGGAAGGGATATCCTACAAGGCCCCCTCCCCTATAGCACACAGTCTGAGTGCACACATATACTGCTGGCTGGACATAACCTGTCTTTTAAAGTCTAATATTTAATGGAACCCCAGTGCGATCTAACCTTTAGAACCTGAAGTTTTATATGTTTATTTAGCATAAAATAAAAAATATATAAATAATAGAAATAATAATAATGGATCCCTACTCATTATGAGATTTAGGACCATATGTATGAAAACTGTCTAGGTCTAAAACTCACTTTGTTACCCATAGCAACCAATCAGAGCGCCCCTCTCATTTTTACAGAGCACTGCATGAAATGAGAGGGGCACTCTGATTGCTATGGGCAGCAAAGTGAGTCTTAGACCTAGACAGTTTGCATACACGTGTCCCTTATAAGCTTAAAGCAACATACATCGGTACTTTGCTACCACATTAATCATAAGATATCACATGTAAAGTGACATCATTTTGAGTATGTTACTTAAAGGGGTTGTCTCACTACATCCATTCAGCTTAGCTCAGTCCAGTTTTCTCAGTTTCATTTTTGAATTCAGGGGTGTGTTTACTGCTTCTACTGGCCTGCTGTAGAAGCCAGGTCTGTAGCTACAGCGACCAGTGCTGCCATCCTAGCAGGAGAGATCACACAGGTCTGTAGCTATAGCGACCTGAGGATCTGATGCAGCCCATACAATTATTATTATTAACATTTATTTTAAAGCGCCATTGATTCCAGGGTGCTGTACTTTCGAGGGGGGTCACATACATACTATATGTCAAATGAGTACAATAATAACAATGAATGACTTGTAACTGGTACAAAGGGAGAGAGGACCCTGCCCGCGAAGGCTTACAATCTACAAGGAGGAGGGAAGAGACAGGAAGAGATATCTAGGAATAGGTAGGACACTGTTAATGGACACATATTGGAAACTGACTTGTTTTTGCAAGATCTTTAACATAAAAAGCAATCCTTGTAGTGAGACAACCCCTTTAAGGGATGTGTTCACATTGTAGGATAAGTGTATGTTTGCTTTGTGCTAAATGGTTCCCAAAAAAAAACAAACCCATCTTCCATTCAGGTAAACAGGATCTTCTGTCTTGATCTGCAGAAAAGAAAAGACTTGGGGTCACATGTATAAAAACTGTTTAGGTCTAAAACTCACTCTTTTGCCCTTACTAACCTATGGCCAAAAAAGTGACTTTTAGACTGAAACAGGTTCATACATGAGGATGACATGCATCCCTATACAGTGAATATTTTAGCAGACAATTTGCAGACTTCACCCATTTATATCCATTATATCTTAATGTGCATATATTAAGACCACTATCCTCAGCCTGTGACCTTTTTTAATGGCTTAGCTTAGCAGCAGAGGTGCTATTGTGCCAATTATCCTATGGATACAACATTACACTTAGAACCCACCTATTGAGGTTGGTGTGAAGTTGATTTGCATGGTTTGTTTAAAATGTGTGCTGATTTTCTAAAATTATAAGTAAATGATATGTAATCATCCTGGATGTGCTTTGGATTTGTGAACCAGACTTTTCAGCAAGTTTAGATGTATAAGCTGTTAACTCTCTTTTTTATGTGCTGAAGTATATCTTCCTGAGCAGACCCCTGTATATTTTGGTCAATTACTTGAATATTAATCTGGTACCCTATGATACAGTGTTAACATAGTAATTGGAAATTAAACAAAATCGAAAAATAGGATATTTGTTTTTTGTATTCAATTTCTGTATGGTGGGAGAAAGGAAATTCATAGTTTAATTTATAGGACAAAACTGTGTTAATAAACTGAAATATTAGTGATGCGTGATGTGTTGACATAAAAAAAATAAAAAACAAATGTTCAAGATAAGTAAGATGCAGCAATAGATTAAAACACTAATATGAGGACATTTACTGTGACCTATCAAATAATTTCAGTCACAACATCCTGCAAAAGTACCTCTAAGTAAAAAAGAATCACAAATGCAGCTTTTTTTTAAAAAAATTATTATTATTGTTAACACTAGAAACTGGGCAAAAGTCTCCCATCTTTTTGCATTGAGTGTGAATTTACATATGGATCTCAACACTGTCTTGTAGCTGCAATTGAAATACAGTAATAAACTACATTTTCTGCTGGGCAATAGACCAAAGGCTACTGTTTTTCTTCTTTAACTCTAATGTATAAAGTGTAAAAGGAATAAAGAAATCCTAAAAACATAACTATAAATAAGAAAGCAATAACAAATATGCATTGACAACCTTGTTAATAACTTTTTAAGTATTCCTTCCTATTTTTTAGTTAAACTGAAGTGCTTCTGATTATTAAACAAAATGTTAATGTTAACAAAAACAACCTTTAATTGGGCTATAGTTTTTAATTAAGTAAAAATGTAATTTTTTACACATGAACCCTTTTTCTTTGTTACATTGTTCCCAATTCTCTGAATTTAAGACTGAGTAATGGATGTTATTATTCTGTTTGCCATGGCTACATTCAGGGATGTGTGTATATCTGCACTGTAATTGTTTTTCTTACATATAATATTTACACCTTATAAGAAAATTACAATAGCAGTGTATTTAATTGCGAGATATTGAAAAAATGAATTAAGCTACCTGAGAGTACAACTCATAATCATACTTACTTAACCAAAATATTAACACAAACTATAATAAAAGAAAAACGGAATGGGTGAACATGTCCAACATTACTCATGCAATAACACAGGTGCACTTTTGTGTAAAATAAATTATAGGAACCTTTTCTAGGACTCAAAGTTACAAGAGTAATTGTCATTCACACTTTTATCTTCTGGAAATTCCTACATGTGATCCAATTTACAAATATGTTTTCAACCCCATACACCTAAAGTACTGTAAAAAAAAAAAAAGCACAGAAATAATAGACTAAATTTAAGTAATAAAAATATTTAAATAGTGACAACATATACTGCACCACTTTACAATGCAGAGAGTATAAGTATAGACAAAAGCAAACCTTTTATAGTATCAAAGCTATTATTAACACACCAGAGGAGCCTGCTCAGAAGAGCCTACAATCTATGTTGGGAAAGGGGTGAGACAAAAGGTGACCAATTTGTAATTTTTTTCTCTTTTGATACTGTTTTGTCTCATTGTAAAACTAAATCCATAAACTAATCTTTTCTATGTGTACCAGGAGATTGACTTTTTCCTCTTCTCATAAACCTGTGTCTGGCTATCAGACAAATGGTTGCAGAGGAGTCTCCTCTTACTGCTCTGTCTGCAATAAGATGCAAATATTGCTATACCATGCCCCCATTGTGAAACCCCTCCCACAGCTGCCTCTTTTTTTTTTTTTTTAATTAAAGCTAAAAGTGGAATAGGTATGGTGGGATAATAAACACTGCAGGATTTCTACAAGGTAGTTTGTTTCAGAAACATGCAGAAAATCCCAGAGAGTTTTTTTTTTATTGCATTACTGTATAGTATGTCTACAATATTTAATATCTTTGAATACTATGTCTCTTTCAAAATATAATCCTATGTCTTTTTAATGAAAAAGTGTAGAAGACAACGATCATTATGATAAATCATTTATTTTTTTTCCTTTCCTTTTATTTCTTTTTGTTTTTATTTCCACTCCACTAGTAGATATTTGGCATAAATACAATACTTTTATTACTACAGTTGGACCTAATACAGGATTCCACTTCTTTTTTTGTTCTCCCCTGCAATTTAATGTTTTATCATAAAAATAAAGATTGTCATGAGTACAAATAACTTTATTCAAAGTGGCGAAACTGGAGGTCTTCTATCCTAAGCCCCATGTGATACAAGTGACAAAACATTCTGATTTATATTTCCTTTCTAAGAGTTTCACAATAATGTAATATATGGTTGCAAAATGTAAGCACGTGACTACTGGATCTGCAAACTCCCACCCCAAAATACTTCTGTGAAGCAGCTCTATGAGAATAACATTTGATAAAGTAAAAACTGCTGACCAATTTATGTTCTCACAATTTGATTACTGGGCATCCCCTTTAAATACATTAACATAAGTATCAACATCTATTTGATGTAGAAACTTTTGTGTTTTTTATTGATGTTTCTATCCATTTGCATGTCTTTTATAATCTTCATATTTGAGTCTCTACACTTGTTTAGGAGTCAGACATCCTATCTGATAATAGTGCAGTATTTAATGTATTGAATCAATCAGATATCACATATAGTCCCCCATCTGGTCTCACAGGAAGAAACTGCAGCTACAGCCTCCTCTGTTCTATTTTCTATTCACTGCATAACCCCACACCATTTAAAGATAACTTGCAGTCCTCAAGAGCTTATCTTGCAGCCCCTGATTCATCTCCCATATGCAAACTGTGCAGTATAAAGCTATGTGTCCATAGGTATTACTTTGTTCTGAATCAACTATGTAAAACAGAGCACTGTTTGCACAGAACAGAGTGTGCACTGTATTTGCAGCAAAGTATATGATCAGTAGACTCTTAAATTACTGCGAGATGGGGGATGGGACTGAGCTTATTTATGGGTTTCCACTGAAAAA